>CM065120.1:35582500-35847500 GCA_033026305.1 Cirrhinus molitorella
ATTGCTAACAACTTTGTAGATTGCTAACAGAGCGACTGTTGTCTCATTTGGAAGTTTCCAGTTGCAGATGTTGCAGATATTGTGGACAGATCCCAACTTTCTATACCTGGGGCTGCTCTCTAAATCTGAATGAATTGCTCAGGACATTTAATTATATTAATTAAAGATAACTCTGGAAAGGTGCTGGGGAAAAATGATTAAACTTGTTTTGCTGGTCTTAGGTGATTTAAGGTGCCCAAAACTCATCTAAAACCAACCAAACCTGCTTGACCAGGTTGATGAGACCCAAGACTTTGGATGTATACAAAACCAGTTTAGACTGGTTTAATCTCTTTGTTTTCTGAATGGCAGTGCATTTTTGTGTTGTGTAGTAATTTATATAGATAGAATGGAGAAAATAGTAGATGTGTTTAAATTATGTAAACATATGGTTATATCAGTTATATTGTTCATAGCTCTAGATCAGCACAGAGAACACGTCATTTGCAGTTACAATAGTTTGCAGTGACTTGAAAGAAAAGGTCATGTGGATGCAGTAGTGAGGCTTTGAGAAATTTCTTTAGTTTTAGTTTCCTCTTATATTGGTTGCATTTGAAATGCAAGTAGCCGTCCTGTTTTTGTATAGCATATACATGATTTTATGATGAGCAGGCATGAACATTGATTGTTGGTGGCTATTTTTGTTGATTTTTTTCTTATTGCTACTTTGAAAACGTACCTGTGGGAACTTTTTCGCAAGATGTGAAATGCGTATTGCCATGTATGTTTTGTGACATATTCAATGTGAAATGTCCACTGAGTGGCGCTAAAAGAGTGTTCATTTTTTCCCTAGAATAGATTAACGTACATATGGTACGTTTTATGTGACGGTTTTGTACAACAGTCGCTGCAGTGATATGTACTCATTGGTACGTATTTCGCATCTTGCAAAAAAGTTCCCACAGGTACGTTTTAATGCCCCCTATAGGCATATTTTGACAAAATTGGGCATGCATCCTCACAACATGTTGTTGTAAAAGTTTTGTTAACTTTGGACTTTGGGTTGTGCCACATTTGGGCAAAAAGGTCTCATTTAAATGCCAAGTTCTGTGATGAAACTCTAGATGGCGCAGGCTGATTAGTTCATGTTGTATACACAGCCAATGAGCTTGCTGCTTTACATTTAAATGGCTGGTTAGCATTCAGTAGAGCATTTCATAACACGTTTTCAGAGTTTCTCTGAAACCCTCCACCTCCCTAGCTCCACCTGTGTAGATCTGCTACAGGTTATTATATATGCTATATGTGCAGCAGCAGTATGTCTTAAATACTCACAGAAGCGTATCTGCATATGTATTGGCAGTAGCAAGCTCCTGTACTTGCTTTGCAGCAGCAATAATGTACAACAACAGAAATAACCAACAGTACCGTAGCAGATCTATTCCACCAATACCAAATACATCAACATCGTCATATCCATTACCTTGCTAACATCTAAAAAAAGTTGTCATGATAGAAATTATTTTGGCAGCTGATTGTTTCAATTCAAAATGGTTACAAAATTTTACAGATAGAAATGTGACCAGTACATTCAACACAATGTCAAAAAAAGAAAAAAGTTGTTCACAAAAATGTAAATGAGCTTATTATATCACCATCTAGAGTCAGGCGGGTGTAAAATAGCATTTTGATACCAAGACTCGTTTAGCATAGAAAATAATGTTTTTTCAGTAGAATGACAATGCAAATTACATGATGAGCCCTTTTAGGCCCATTAACCAATATAGTGCAAATGATATAAGCACTGAATATCTTAAAAAAAAAAAGTTAATGATGGCACCCAGAAGTGTGCCTGGAGTTAATTTACCATTATGTCCTTGTAGTCACTTTCCCTGCATTTTTCTCTGCCATCTGGTTGAGCTGTCTGAAGAATGCTTTACATTTTTATATGTCATTACACAGCTGCTGAAATGTTTCCTCTCAAGTCCTCTAACTCTCAAGGATATGGTGAAGATTATAACACAAGCTCCCAATAAATCTCCCACACTGGCGTTCTCCCAACTGCTGCAAATTAGGCAGGCAAGAGAAACGGCCACCCAGTTTCATACATCCGTCCTAAAGGGGACAAGCAGAATTCGGTTCGCCGTTTCATGCTATAAGCAAAGCTGGCCGGTAGCCATGATGTCAGAGTTTTATTAGTGGCTACAACTTAATTTAAATGTGTCTAACTCTTTGACGGCGAAACTCATGTCAGATGTTGTCCACAAATAAAATAAACCTACATTTGAAACAAACCAAAGTCAGTCACTCTAGACGATTAGAGTAAATGTTCAAGTGGTGGGAGTTAATGGTGGTTTCCAGTTGTGGGCTAACCCGAAAAGAGGGATATTGGGATTGGCAGATCTCGTTCACCACATTAACCTCTCGACTAGAGGGGAAGAGGCTAGTATTCCACAGGAACACGAGAGCTGTTTTACATCAGTGCCGCAGCTTTGGGACTTTTAACTTTTCCTCTTATTTAATTTGACGCTGAGGTTCCGTTAACGAGTAGGACCGGGGCGGGGGATTGTTTGGGTCTGGCTTGTAAAGAGGCGAGGTGGGTTGCCCTCTTCTGCTCCCTCTGAGGTTAAGTGACTGTTTAGTGATGCTAACGAGCTGAGAGGGTGAAATAAAACAGGCAGAGGTGTGGCGGGTTTTTAGCGCTAACCAGGCTAATCATCTGGATTTGACTTCATTCGAGGAACAAGACAGCCTAGAAGGTATAATCACCACGGGTTTCTGGCCAGGATTAAAGTGTTAAGGCATGATATTGCATCTTTGTAGCATTCCCAGAATTCCATGGATGTAACGCTTAGCATTCCATTAGCCATGCTCATTGAAAAGTACCCATGTGAATGCAAACCAGGGTTGTCATAGTTAACTAAATCTAGAAATGAAAAAAGTTACTTGAAATAAAATAAATGTTAACTGATATCAAATATTTTTTTATCACTTTTATTTAGTTGATGTAGTTAAATAACAAAAAAAAGTTTTTAATGTATAGACATTAAAAAACAATAGAAGATTATAAAATAAAAATACTATATATATATATATATATATATATATATATATATACATATATACACACATATACATACACACACACACACACACACACACACACACACACACACACACACACACACACACACACACACACACATATATATGAAATAAAAAGCTGAAAAAATAGAAAAAATAATATCAGAATAAAAAGAATTATATAGATAATAGTATGTGTGTGTGTGTGTGTGTGTGTGTGTGTGTGTGTGTGTTAAAAGTGAAAAACTAGAAATAAAGAATAATAATGAAATATATATATATATATATATACTAATAAAAATGTCAAAATGTAAAAAAAAAATACTTGAAATAAAATAAATGTTAACTGATATAAAATATATATTTTTTCTCACTTTAATTTAGTTGATGTAGTAAAATAACTAAAATAAAAATTAATAAAAACTATAGACATTAAAAAACAACTAATAAAAATGAAAAAATAGAAAATAGAATACAAATACTATATATACTATATATATACACACTATATATATATATATATATATATATATATATATGAAATAAAAGTGCTGAAATATATATATATATATATTTAATAAATTGTATTTTTGTATACTGTATATACCAATAAAAATGAAGTAAAACGAAATAAAATAAATTAAAAAGCTGATCAAATAGAAATAATAATAAAATATTTAAAAAAAAATTATATATAATAGTATGTGTGTGTGTGTGTGTGTGTGTGTGTGTGTGTGTGTGTATATATATATATATATATATATATATATATATATATACTAAAACTTAAATAATAAAAAAAAGCTGAAAAAATATTATATATATATATATATATATATATATATAATAGTGTGTGTTAAATAAAAGTTAAAAATTGTGAGGCAGCACAACAATGATAAAATAGATAACAAAAATTACACAGCTTTTTCTTAGTCATTTTGTTGTATTGGCAATAAAAAATAGGAGGATCGTCCATTTGTAATTATATGTTTGTTTGTTTTTTGTTGTTGTCTAGGCTATTTATTAACTCATTTTCCCATCGTTTGTATCAACAGTGCCTTTAAGGGATTGTTACAGATATGTTTTTTCATTCTGGTGAGATTAGCCTTCAACTTGCGCTTCAAACAGTGGAAGAGTGCGCAGCTTTCCTGTGCAATCTGATAGCCATAGGGCCATGCCCTTTGAGGGTGGATAAGGTTTGTTTGTTCAGTGACAGTTTATTTTACTCTTGAAAACCCTCTCAATTCACTAACACCATTCATGGTGTCAAATGTCAGCTTTGCTTTTGCAAGGTCAAGTTAAGCCGGGCCCCGGGGCCCTAGAGGAACATATGTGTGAGACACGGGTTTTATGTGTGAAAACCCTATTCAGGATTTCATGAGTCTGTTGTGTAGATGAACTTAGACGCAGGTTCAAAGAAAGCCTTGCAATCCTATAGTTGTAGACGGAAATTAGATTGAAGATGTTTCTTTTGTAAGCTGTAGTGTATGATGTCTATTTTAGGCTCAAAGGTAGATGGGAAAAAAAGATTTGAATCCTTTGCAGTAAAATTAAAATGAGAGATGTTTCTTTTGTAAGCTGTAGTGTACAATATCTAATAAGTTAGGTTAAGTTATCTAATAAGATAAGTTTTTATCAGTTTTTTTTTTTTTTTTTTTGAGGTTCTAGAAGATTTGTTAGAAAATAAAAATATGGCATTAAAATATTAATATAATATAATATAATATTATATAAATATAATATTAATATAATGTAATTAATATAATGAATTAAAATGCCAAATATCTATTGCATTTTAATTGTATTTTTTAATGTTAATTAAAATAGTATAGTAAACATAATTTGTGTGTGTGTGTGTGTGTGTGCGTGTGTATGTATAAATTACTATACATTTTTATTAAAAAAATAAAACATAAAATGATGTGAAATTAAAATGCAATAGATATTTAGCATTTTTCTTTTTTTCATGTTATACACTTTATACATTTACACACATATATATAAAATAATATAATACAAAACAATCTAAAAATATTTTATATATATTTATTATTGTACACACACACACACACACAATTGTTTACTATACTATATACTATTTTTATTATAAAAAATATTATAAAAAATATTATAACATTAAAAAATACAATTAAAATGCAATAGATATTTTGCATTTTAATTTTAGATTTTATTACTTATATATAAATTAAATATATATAAATTAAATTTAAATAATTTACAAAATAAGAAATAAGATAGATTTTTTTTATTATAATCTGATATAAAGTATTACATTTTAATTCTTCCATGAAAAAAAAAAAAAGACTACAAATTTGTTAATCTTTTACAAATCTGCTTGCCAAAGTAAATAAAATGAAAATTGCTAAATCTATTGCATTTCAATAGGTTTTTTTTAATGTTATATTGTTTGATATTTTATTTTGTGATAAAAATATAAATATAATTAATAAATATGTGTATATATATATATATATATATATGTATATATGTCTGTGTGTGTGTGTATAATTGTATTTTTTTTATTTTATATTATATTTATTTATAATATTTAATATATTATATTCTTAAAAAATAAGAAATAAGATATTATTTTTTTTTACAATGCTAAATCCATTGTATTTTAATTGTATTTTTTAAAAAATTATGTAAATAAATAACTGAAAAATAAGATTTTTTTTTTTTTTTTTGTTATAAACTGATATAAAAATATTACATTTTAATACCTTAATACTCTTATTTTTCAAGCAGTTTACAAATCCGCCTGCTAAAGTACTGCATGCTTATTGGTCGCTACTAACAAGATAAGACTTGACGTAGTTTGGGTATTACCTGATATCAATCCTTAAATGTTTTTTGAAAGCATGAGGGAGAATACAGATAGGGAGACGGTTTTCAAAGGCATGGCACGTTTAGTCTTCAAAGTCCGCCTTTTTTTGCTAGCATGAGAGCGGTGACACAGGGGCCAGTGGGCATCCCTCATCGCCGTCTGTCTCTGAGCTTATCGTCGTGACACTTATCTCTCACATGAATGTACTGTATGGGAGGAATAAAAACAGACTGTGGAATCAATGAGGGATGAGGATCAACGAGTCGTATCCAAGCGTTGGCCGGGTCATTAAAATCCTGATGTGATGACGTTGCCAGATTGTGTGCAGACGCGATTTTGTGTCTGCATTGGCTCTGGCGGTTTTTGCGATGCCGTGGAGAAATGCGGGTGACTCTAGCAGCTCTGGAATCGAAATTCAGTGTGTCTCTTTCACTTTGTTTCTTTAGGCTGACATGATTTAGCCTGAAAGGTGAGAACGTTTCACGTCTAAGCACATCATACAACTGAAACGAATGAGAGGATGAAAAACTTACAGACTTTTTATGATGTCTGAATGGAGTTGTCTGTCTTACATGCTACATTCATCTGCTAATGTAATGCACTCAATCATTCTCTAATGCAGCAAATGAACAGCAAATTTTTGAGGTCAGCGCCTTCTTAGTATTTAAACATTTTATGAGCCTCATCCAGTCCTTATTCGTCTCGTGAATGTATCGTTGGTGGTTTGGCCCGGTTTCATCATGTGTTTTCAATGTTACTTGCATAAGAAAGGAATATTGCTCTAAGGTCTGTCAATCTACATAACAGAGTTGTTTCTTTTCTTATTAGATATTGAGATATTCTTCTCCCCTTGTCAGAACACATGTTTTGCATTTGACGCTAAACTGAAGATTGTTACGGGTGATGTAACGCATTTCCCTTGCTAAATCTTCACTAGCTGCTTTCTGTTCTAGAGTCTGTGATTTGTATAACATTGTCAAGCTCAGTTACAACTATCAGTTTTATCTTACTTTAAGGTCATTTAGCCTTATATTAAGGTGCTTAAGGTCTGGTTTGCTGATTTTAGAGGGCTTTAAACCAGTTTAGCCTGACTTGACTTGTAACTCAAAGGTATATAAATATAAAAAGCACATTAGACAGTTTGTCAGCGTACTATTATGTACTGTTAATGAAACTGTATTACAAAATGTGCTGCCTTCTGGTCATGTTTTATTGTGTCCACCTATTCATTACAGATTCTTTGTATAAATGTCTCTATTTTATAGAAGCCTGTTTCTGCCACAGAGTAAAAAAAAGTCATTATGACTTTATCTCACAGTTATGACTTATCACAATTTAGAATTCAGTTTAAACACAGAATTCTGAGATTTAAACTCAAATTTATGAGAAAAAAAATCAGAATTACAAGATAAATATAAACTCTGAGTTGTGACTTTTTTTCTTGCAATTTAAATGTACCCAATTACTTTAATCATTATTATAAACTGTTAAACTGCATTATTATGACAAAAAGCATTATTGTAGATTATTGCTCTTTATATTGTAATAATTATTTTTTTAATATCAATATAGAAAACATGTCGGTCCATAACATTAACAATCTTTAATTTGCATCGTATCTGCACTGTGCTGTTTATGATAAGAGAATTCGCGAACATGCGCACTCAACTGCTCCAGCATTTGACTCCAGTGCCTCTAATTGGCACATTTTTAGCTCTGACTAATCTAAGCGCCTTCTGATTGGTGCATTTTCACCACTTACTAATATAAGTGGGATGTGATTGGTGTGTTTTCACCACTGACTAATCTAAGCGACTTCTGATTGGTGCATTCTCACCACTTACTAATTTGGGCACCTTCTGATTGGTGCGTTTTCAGCGCTGATTAATCTAAGCGCCTTTTGATTGGTACGTTTTCACAACTGACTAATCTAAGTAGGTTGTGACTGGTGTGTTTTCACAGCTGACTAATCTAAGCGGCTTTAGATTAGTGCATTTTTACCACTGACTAATTCTGATGCATTCTGATTTGGTGGGTTTTCACCGCTGACTAATCTAAGCGGCTTCTGATTGGTATGTTTTCACCACTGACTAATATAAGTGGGTTGTGATTGGTGCATTTTCACATCTGACTAATCTAAGCGGCTTTAGATTGGTGCGTTTTTACCACTGATTAATCTAAGTGCCTTCTCATTGCTACGTTTTCACCACTGACTAATTTAGGTGCATTCTGAAATGCGGCTTATAATCTAAGCGGCTTCTGATTGGTACGTTTACAGCACTGACTAATAAAAGTGGGTTGTGATTGGTGCATTTTCACCACTGACTAATTTAAGTGGCTTCTGATTGCTGCGTTTTCACCACTGATTAATCTAAGTGAATTCTGACTGGTGTGTTTTCACCACTGATTAATCTAAGCCTCTTCTGATACGTTTTCAAAACTGACTAAACTAAGTGGATTGTGACTGGTGCGTTTTCATGACTGACTAATCTAAGCACCTCTGATTGGTGCGTGCGTTTTTACTGCTGACTAATCTAAGCATATCTGATTAGCCAATGCATTCTTAAATTCAACAGAAATACGTGTGATTGGTTATATGGCTCAGTGCTGCACAAAACAGTGCGTAAAAGCAATCTGATGCGGTGTGAGCGAATCTAAATGTAATGCCATGAACTGACACCTTTTATTCATTTTCACATTTAATTCTAAAGAAAAGTGTAATACATTGTTTAATTGTGCTGGGGCATTTTTCACCTCTATGTCTTGAATTTATTAAGGATTTTTGTTCATTTTGGTGGCATTTTTGCCACAAGCCCTCGTTAATTTCCGACCCTGATGTACTGTAGCAGAATGCAATATTTTCATCACAATCCCATTAGTCAAATTGCTTATTTTGCATGTAATCAAGAATTTTCAGCAGTCACATAAAAATGAAACCAAAATATGGCTGGTGACAGGGATGAGTGATGATTGGAATAATAGGATCCAATAAATTTAAATTGTTACTCTTAATATTTCATCTTTATTGTAACCAAGATTTGAGTGTTGTGTTAAAAACATTGTTTGGTGGTGGCAAACCCAATTTGATCAGTCTTTCTCATTATTTTCTCAGGGATATCCATGCAGCAGTGATAAAGAGTGCACAGTTGGAACATACTGCCACAGTCCTCAACACGCGCCGTCCCGCTGCCTCACCTGCCGCAGGAGAAAGAAGCGCTGCCACAGAGACAGCATGTGCTGCCCTGGCAACCGCTGCAGCAACTGTACGTTCCTGGATTGATCGCTGGTAGACACAGTTTCCCAATGTCTTTACACTAACATGGAGAAAGTTACAAAGGATCTCTTCTGGCTTTCTTTAGATATCTGCATCCCCATCTCAGAGCGTGTCCTGTCCACACACAAGTCACCTATGGAGGAGCACAACAAGCTTTCCCTCAAAGACAAAGGCTGGAGGAGGAACGGCAAAGCTCATACCAAGATCTCTCTTAAAGGTGAGAAACTGACTAAATGGAGAACCACATTTAGTGAAAAGTTGTTTAGGACTTGAAGATCTGATTTTTAAATTTTTTTATTTTTTTTTTCAATGGTTATTAGGGCAAATGGAATGCAAAAATTGTATTTGTATAAGTTTACCCAACTATGATGACTTCTTGAGAATTGTAAAAAACTGTAAAAACTGTAAAAAAGGATTCATTAGTAAATATTTAAATTAATATTAGTCTAACTAAGATTATTGTCAGTTCATGTTGACTAACCAATGTTAACAAATGGAACCTTACTATAAAGTGCATTTAGACTTACTGCAATAAACTGTGAATACTTTTTGGCATAATGAGACCTCTGGTTCTGCCACAGAATAAAAAATATTAAAAAGTTTGCAGTGTTTTATCTCACAATTCTGGAAGTGACCTTTTATATCTTGCAATTCTGTCAGAAGTCAGAATTGCTACTTTGTTTCTCAGAATTATGACTTTATTTCTCAGAATTTAGTTTGTATCTCGCAATTGTGACTTTTTCCGACGTCAAATCACACAATTCTGACTTCTTTTCCCAGAATTGCAAGTCTATATCGCACAATTCTGACTTTATAACTTACAATTGCAAGTTTATGTCTCACAATTCTGAGAAAAAAAGTCAGAATTGCAAGGTTGTATCATAATTCTGAGAAGTCTTGAATTGCAAGTTTATTTCTCAGAATTGTGAGTTTATATCTCACAATTCTGACTTTATAACTTGCAATTGTGAGTTTATATCTCACAATTCGGAGAAAAAGTCAGAATTGCGAGTTTGTATGCCAATTCTGAGAAAAAAAGTAAGAAGTGCGAGATATAAACTCAATTCTGAGAAAAAAGTAAAAATTGTGAGTTTGCCTCACAATTCTAACTTTATTTCTTAGAATCGCAAGTTTATATCTGAGAAATAGTCATATTAAATGTGCAATTCAGATTTTTTCTCAGAATTGAGTTCATATCTCGCAATTCTAACTTTATAACTCGCAGTTGCGAGTTTATATCACACAAATCTGACTTTAAAACCCAACTGTGAGTTTATATCTTACAATTTGTTTGTATGCCAATTCTGAGAAAAAAAGTCAAAATTGCGAGATATAAACTCAATTCTGAGAAAAAAGTTACAATTGTGAGTTTGCCTCACAATTCTAACTTTATTTCTTAAAATCGCAAGTTTATATCTGAGAAATAAAGTCATATTAAATGTGCAATTCAGATTTTTTCTCAGAATTGAGTTCATATCTCGCAATTCTAACTTTATAACTCGCAGTTGCGAGTTTATATCACGCAATTCTGACTTTAAAACCCAACTGTGAGTTTATATCTTACAATTTGTTTGTATGCCAATTCTGAGAAAAAAAGTCAAAATTGCGAGATATAAACTCAATTCTGAGAAAAAAGTTAAAATTGTGAGTTTGCCTCACAATTCTAACTTTATTTCTTAGAATCGCGAGTTTATGTCTGAGAAAAAAAGTCATATTAAAAGTGCAATTCTGACTTTTTTCTCAGAATTGAGTTCACAATTCTGAGAAAAAAAGGTCAGAAATGTGAGTTTGTATGACACAGTTTTAAAGAAAAAACATCAGAATTGTGAGATGTAAACTCACAATTGTGAGAAAAAAAGAATTGTGAGAAAGTCACAATTACCTTTAATTTTATTTAGTGGTGGAAACAGGCTTCTATATTAATTTGACACACTTTCCATTGACTAATTTTTTCCTCGAAGGTGCACACTGTGTACCTTGAATTTAGGAAGTGACATAATCTCCAGCAATGTGATTTTTTTGAGTTTCGTGTGCCTCATACATGAGGCAGTCAGCGAACATACTGTGGGCGGTCTGAGACTGAGAGTGTTTCATATTCGTACTCACTTATGAACTATGTCTGCAATGGGTTGATTCACTGGATGTGGTTACGTGCATGTGTTGAGGGGGACGGCGGGGCCACAGATTTGGCTGTAACTACACGCAGCTCGTATATCTTGAAGATTTAACCACAGCAGGAGGCCTGTGAAGGAAGGATCACAATGCAGTGCTGTTCCCACACCTCCGTATTCTCGCCTCAGTAACACGCACGCTGATGGCAGAGTCACGCTCAAACGTAAATTAAACCACACCAGATTTAGACAAGGCAATCTGAGGGACACTAATGTTGTACAGATTGTGGAATTTAGAACTAATTATGAACTTTTCCTTTCATCAATCAATCAATTAGTAAATAAATAAATAAATAAAATGTGTATTTTATCAATCCAGTATGGTGGAAGCTGATGTCCTTCTCCATTATGGACACAGCTGATCATGGCTTGCATTGGGAAAACTAGACAGGAAACTGTGGTTTTGTTACAGGAAGCCTACTTTTCTGTGTTAAAAGGCCTTGGGCAGGAAAAGCTTTCATGGTGAATGGTTTCAAAAAAGAAAAACTTTCATGATTAAGTAATATTTATACACATAATAAATATTCGCTTCACCAATTATCCCTTTGAAGAGTATAAGCAGACCATTAGCCAAGCATATCAGGTTCTCTCCAAATGGGCTAAATTTATTAATATCTCAGGAAATTAGTGTCCCTAACACTGTTTCTGTATAAAGTCCTCGTAATGCAATTGGCATTGGTATAATGGAGTGCAGAATGCTTCAGGGTTTCATAAGTAAGTCAAAACAACATAAGGGTCTGTTTTCTGGCAATTTACAAAAATACCTCAACAGACAACATACAGTGCCATGTTATGTCTAGAAGACATTTGTCAAAAATATTTACTTGAACTGCAGCAAAAATACACAATTACTCTACAACACCATTCCCTTTGGGAGAAAAACAACAACAACAACAACAACAACATAAAAATAACCCTTGCTATTTTCAGCCTGTGCTATTGAAGACTAACCACTGGAAAATTGTTTTGCATTTGTTTGTAAGTAGATGTCTATCAGTAACAGTGACGTATTTGATGGCACTTTATTTTCTCATTTCATTTGAACGTTGTGGAGAATATTTGCGTGAGAGTTGCGCACATTCCCGCCTTATGTCATCTTTTGACTGGGTCGTTCCATTGACTGAGGGAGGGATGATACTTATAGTCAAAAAGTTATGGAAATAGCAACAAATCTTTTCTTCTGTAGGTGATGTACACACAAGAAAAAATGTAGGTTGTTCATTAGATGGAGGCAGATCTTGCAGTCGATTGTAAGGAAGCAGTGGGGTTTATGCAGACTCAGTGACTGGAGAAGTCCAGCATACTGTACTTCATCAGACAGAAGTCTGACATTTCACAAGACAGACTTAAATATATAGACCTAAAAAAATTTACTCAAAGTAGCCTCTGAGATTTTATGATAATATTTAAATAATTTAATGATATCGGTTAATGGGTGCATAACATGCAGGTAAAAAGAAAATAAAAATTAGTAAGTCATTTAATTTTTATTATCATTTCTTTTAATTTTACATTTTTATGATTTGAATAAATATATAGACCTAAAATATTTACTCAAAGCAGCTTCTGAGATTTTATGATAATATTTAAATAATTTAATGATATCAGTTTATGTTTGTACAATATGCAGGTAGAAAATGTTTTCAGTGTTTTTTTTTTCTTCTAATTATTTCTTTACTTTGACCTTTTTATGATTTTAATAAAATGTATAGACCTAAAATAGCCTCTGAGATTTTATGGTAATGTTTCAATAATTTAATGATATTGGTTAAGGGTTGCATAACATACAGGTTTTTTTTTTTTCATTTTACATTTTTATGATTTAAATAAATATATAGACCTAAAATATTTACTCAAAGTAGCCTTTGACATTTTATGCTAATATTTAAATAATTTAATGATATTGGTTAATGATCGCACAATATGCAGATAAAACTAAATAACATTTTTAGTAAGTACTTTTATTTTCAAAATATTTATTTTAATTTTACATTTTTTTTTTTTAAATAAATATATAGACCTAAATAGCCTCTGAGGTTTTATGCTAATAATTCAATAATTTCATGATATTATTATTATTATTTAATTTAAAAAAAATTGTATTTTCATTTTCAAATGATTTCTTTTAATTTTACATTTTCATGATTTAAATAATTATTTATTTCATCAACTCAATCAACCCTGCAGTCGTTCACCCAAAAATGAAAAATAATTTCTTGCAACTGCATAAGAAATGCAACTGCATAAATCTTCAAAATTCTCATTTTGTGTTCTATTGGAACGCTATGAGAGTGAATCAGTAATGAGATTTTCTTATTTTTGAGAAAATGATGATGAAATCTTCCAAGAACTTTTGACCACATATATTGGTTTACAAAGTAACTAGCCTTACGTTCTACAGATTCTATGATTGTATGCATCTGGCAGACACTTTTATCCAAAGTGATTTACCTTGAACATATTTCCAGGAAATCAAACCCATGACCTTCGGCATTAGCACTCTGCTGTTCTGTTTGACTTATAATAATGTCATTGCCTTCTTTCACCTGCAGGTCATGAGGGCGACCCTTGCCTACGATCGTCCGACTGCTCGGAGGGCTACTGCTGCGCTCGCCACTTCTGGACGAAAATCTGCAAGCCTGTGCTGCGGCAGGGTGAAGTCTGCACCAAGCAGCGCAAGAAAGGCTCCCATAGCCTGGAGATCTTCCAGCGCTGCGACTGCGCCAAAGGACTCGCCTGCAAGGTGTGGAAAGACGCCACCTCCTTCTCCAGGTCCAGGCTGCACGTGTGCCAGAGGATCTGAGACGGGAGGCCTTTGCAAAACAAGCCGCACCTTGGGGCCCCTGCGTCCCGCTGGGGGAGGAGTGGAGGACGAAGACTCCTTTCTCCAGGACTTACTCAGCTGTGATAAAGAGAGAAAAGGGTGAGATACAGATGAATGTGTGACACAATAGGGTGGGTTTGGGATGGGAACGAACCGAAATGGTATGACGCTCAGCCGTTGCTGTTGAGGAAGCACTCCGGGCCTCTTTTTAAAGAATATTTGGTGGAGTTTTATTGATTTACAAGCCATATTATCACTGATTTCGCTGGCATTATTTCAGTATGTCCATGCTGTCAGTTTAGTATCTCATGATGCTGAATGCTCTGATTTGGTTTCTGTTTTTTTTTCTGTCTAACATATGAGTTTTTCACTGCATGACCACTGAAATATTAACTAGGTTGTTTTTGGTTACATTATCACAGGGTTTTATTCACTATTTATTGTCACCCTGGACCACAAAACCAGTCTTAAACAGCCAAAAATACATTGTATGGGTCAAAACGATTGATTTTTCTTTCATGCCAAAAATCATTAGGGATATTAAGTGAAGATCATGTTCCATGAAGATATTCTGTACATTTTCTATTGTAAATATATCCTAACTTAATTTTTAATTAGTAATATGCAATGCTTAGAACTTAATTTGCACAATTTAAAGGCAATTTTCTCAATATTTAGATTTCAGATTTCCAAATAGTTGCATCTCAGCCAAATTTTGCATTAATGGAAAGCTTATTTATTCAGTTTTCAGATGACGTATAAATCCTAATTTCAAAAAATGTACCCTTATGACTGGTTTTGTGGTCCAAGGTCACATTTTAGTTGACTTTTTTTTTTTTTTTATTTCTGACATCTGCTCTTCTGAAAGTGCACTTTGAGTTTGCTTGTATACAAATAAAATGATCCTATGTGTACATAACACCAAAACAGAAGAACAGTAGTATGTTTTCAAGGTAGTCACACACTAGTAATGCATTTGCCTGAGAAATATGATCATTAGTTCATATTTTCCTATTACTCTTCTATCAGAAATGCTATATAGGTTCTGATTTTCAAGGGAAGTTGTTTACAGTGCTGTTCAGTGAATGTGGAGATGCTTTATGACATTATGAATCATAACACTTTTGTTCTCTAAAATTCCACACCATCTTTTAGCTAGAATAAAAATAATAACAATAAAATAACTAATAAGCTCTTATATTGTAAATAAAATGCAAAATTTTCAAAATGTATTTAAGAAGCAGTTGTATATCATGTATATATTGGTAAAAAGGAACAGACGGGGACATGAATAAAGTAGCATACAGACATTAAACTTTTTTTTTGCTCTCAGCTTACTGTGTCATAATAACATGGTGTGGTTCCATTTCCTCAGTCTTTGTTTTTACACCGCAGATATGAAAAACCCCACGCAGAACTATTTCTATTAAATTATTTTCAAAACACATCTCTTCTTCGCAGAGCTCACGTTTATTTGTTTAATGTCTGATTTCCTGGGTTAGTCCTTACTTTGTTCCTGTTGTAACAGTGCTGTTATGTCTCATTGTGTATTTACAGTGATTTAAACAGATTAAAGAATGTATTTTGTATTACAAGCATTTGCCTGCTCTCATATTTTCAGCTTTGCTTCAGTGCTTGACCTTCTAAAAACAATTTATGAAGTTGTCAGCGTTCAATGAATGAGTCTCAGTGGTTTTATATGTTCTGTATTTCTGTGGCTCTATCTGTGATGACATTTATTAACAAGTAACATGCATTTTTCCTTGTATTCTCAATGGCCGTAAGCTAATGGACGTAACATGTCAATAAAACGTAGAGACTGGGCCCTTGTGTTTCTGGTAGACGAAAAAATATAAAACGTCTAAGGCTGTTAACGTGACAAACCCTAGAGTGGCCCATAAAATATACTTGAACCACGGAAACAGCGTAATGTTGTTTATCTTCAACTTTAATATGACGTCGTTCTTCGGAAGCAAAGAAAAGAAAAACTAAAATGCTCATTTGTTTGGTTTATTAAAACAAGATCCAAGATGTTCATGTCTTTCTCTCTTCAGTCGAAAAGAAATTAAGGTTTTCAAAGAAAACATTCCAGAATTTTTCTCCATATAGTGGACTTTCCATTGGGGATCAATGGGTTGAAAGTCAAAATTGCAGTTTCAATGCAGCTTCAATAGGTTTTACACAATTCCAGCCGAGGAATAAGGGTCATATCAAGCGAAACGATTAGTATTATTTATTTTTTTAATTAAAAATGTATATACTTTTTAACCACGAATGCTCATTTTTGGAAAAGTCACTTGTGACATAGGCTGAGGTACCCACCCAGTGTTTACAACACAAACATGCAAAGAAGTTAAAACAGCCTTTTCAAATAAAGGTAAAACAACAGTGTCGGACAATTGTGAAGTTGGAGCAGAAAATGGTGTGTAGGGCCCTTTAAAGCTGCACTGAAACTGCAATTTGTACCTTCAACCCGTTGATTGAACCCCCAAATCCCCACAAATCCTGGAATGTTTTCCTCAAAAACCTCAAGTTCTTTTTACTGAAGAAATGGATGACATTGGACATCAGGAAATTTTATTCAGGAAGTGAACTAATCCTTTAATTAAATATAAAACTCTATAAAAGTAACTAATTGTGTTCGGTACTTTTTATGGAAAGTAATGCTTTATGTTACTTTTTGTCATCTGAGCTAGGCTTGCTTATTTTTTTTTTTAATAACAAAACCCCTAAAAGTGATATTTTTGTAAATTACTTTACTAGCTACCTGAAAAAAGTAATCTGATTACATTACTTGTAATGTGTTACCCCCTACACTGATTAGAACTATAAATCACAGGCTTCATAAATTTATATTTATGAAGGTTCATTTCACATAAGCAAAGGTTTAATTAGAAATATTTGATTATACACTACCAGACAAAAGTTTTTGAACAGTAAGATTTTTAAATGTTTTTATTTTTTAAAGTCACCCCAGACCATCACTGACTGTGGGTACTTGACACTGGACTTCAGGCATTTTGGCATTTCCCTCTCCCCAGTCTTCCTCCAGACTCTGGCACCTTGATTTCCGAATGACGTGCAAAATTTGCTTTCATCCGAAAAAAGTACTTTGGACCACTGAGCAACAGTCCAGTGCTGCTTCTCTGTAGCCCAGGTCAGGCGCTTCTGCCGCTGTTTCTGGTTCAAAAGTGGCTTGACCTGGGGAATGCGGCACCTGTAGCCCATTTCCTGCACACGCCTGTACACGGTGGCTCTGGATGTTTCTACTCCAGACTCAGTCCACTGCTTCCGCAGGTCCCCCAAGGTCTGGAATCGGTCCTTCTCCACAATCTTCCTCAGGGTCTGGTCACCTCTTCTCGTTGTGCAGCGTTTTCTGCCACACTTTTTCCTTCCCACAGACCTCTTGCTTGAGGGTGTCAATGATGGCCTTCTGGACAGCAGTCAGGTTGGCAGTCTTACCCATGATTGCGGTTTTGAGTAATGAACCAGGCTGGGAGTTTTTAAAAGCCTTAGGAATCTTTTGCAGGTGTTTAGAGTTAATTAGTTGATTCAGATGATTAGGTTAATAGCTCGTTTAGAGAACCTTTTCATGATATGCTAATTTTTTGAGATAGGAATTTTGGGTTTTCATGAGCTGTATGCCAAAATCATCAATATTAAAACAATAAAAGGCTTGAACTACTTCGAGTTGTGTGTAATGAATCTAAAATATATGAAAGTCTAATGTTTATCAGTACATTACAGAAAATAATGAACTTTATCACAATATGCTAATTTTTTGAGAAGGACCTGTATATACTATTTGTCAAGGATGCTTTAAATTGATCAAAAGTGGTGTTTTGAAAGATTTCTATTTCAGATAAAGGCTGTTCTTCCAAACTTTCTATTCAAAGAAAATTCTACGCAGCTTTTTTGAGCAGCAAATCAGAATATTAGAATGATTTCTGAAGGATCATGTGACTGGAGTAATGATGCTAAAAAAAATACATTTTAAAATATATTCAAATAGAAGTCAGTTATTTTAAGTAAAAAAAAAAAAAAAAATACTGTTTTTGCTGTACTTTGTATCAAATAAATGTAGGCTATTTTGGATAAAATTCCTATTCTTTTGCTATTTTTACCCTTAAAATGTTCAGTAACAGCTTTCTTTGCTTCAGAAAGCATGTGTGTGCAACCACACCATTGGTTCAATTCAAAGGGTCAGGATTTTCTTGTTTTGATTTGATTTTTATGGACTAAACGGATATGAATATTATAAAAAGGAAAATTGGAAGAAATGCTAGTCATGTGGCAGCTCTACAAACATTGCGCTTTACTTCTTTCATCAGCTCAACGATTTGATTGCTTTCATTGGAAGTGTTGAAATCGCAGGGACTTTCCACATTCATTCCTTGAAACACCTTGAGATTGCAGCAAATAATAAAAATATGCTTGTTTTCTTTTTTAGATTTTCTATTTTAAACAGATCAAATATAGTGTCATAAAAAACAATTGGTCATGGTGATCTAGGTCTAGTGAAAATCATTCTGAGCGGTTTATTTTTACGGACCGTTAAAGAAACCAGTGTCTGATGTTGCAGCCCGTAATAAATCATTTTCTCAATTTTTTTGGACCGTCTACAGGCACAACCTGCAATAATTATGAAATACTAGCCTTTCAGCTCATGGTCAACCGAGTCATGCTGTCCAGGCGTTTGTATAATGTTTCACATGTGTTTTTCATTCTAAATAATGACTTGTGTCTTTAGCATTGGGTGGGCTTTTGGGACCAAGGTAAGCATTGTTCTTTGCTGCAGCGATCTATCAGTTCAGATTCATAAAACGACAAGCAAGGCAGAAACGCTCTCAGAAGTCCCTTGACGATCATTGAACCTCAAATCCGAGTTGAAATACAATGCTGACCGAAGCTCTTTTCTGAACACCAGAGCTGAGGAGAATAAGAAGTCCGCAAGAGTCGGCCACCCACTAGCACAGAGCAGCAACCGTAATCTGCTAATTGGTTCAAAGTGATGTCTGTGGCCCAAAGCGGCTCTCTCTCCTCTGAGACAAATGTGTCATCGTAATCCAACACAGTTGTTAGCGTTGGCCCTCCGTGTGACTGTGGATGTGCCAACAGGCTTTGGTGTCGTGTTGATGGATGGAGGGCCCTGGTGGTGTGCCCGAAGTAGCATGTGGCACACTTTCCTGGACATCAGATGTGGAAGAATGAAAGTCAAGGCCACACAGACACTGGGGTGGCAGCTGAGACCCCACCTAGTACTGAGAACATTCACTTTTTGTGTGTCAGCTGAGCTTTTTTGACCTTTTTTTCCCTCTGATATACTTAAAGAAACTCCTGTTTGGCCCATTGGGAATTTTGCAAGCTGGGTTTGAACATCATATGCATCAGAGTTGTAGCTCAATGTGCTGGAGCATATACATTCACATTCAAGCTGATCCATCTGTGGCTGAAAAAGAAGAAATTTCTGAATAAAGTTGTATTTTTGTGCACAAAACATGTTCTCGTATCTTCATAACATTAAGGTTAACCCCACTGATGTTACATGGACTACCTTTCTGGGCCTTGAAAGTATCAGTTGCATTGCTGTCTATGAAGTGTCAGAAAGCTCTTGAATTTCATCAAAAATATCTTCATTTGCATTCTGAAGATGAACGAAGGTCTTACAGGTTTGGAACGGCATGAGGGTGAGTAATTAATGACAGAATTTTTATTTTTTTGTGAACTATGAACAGCTAAACGTAACATATGTTTAAATCTTCAAGTTGTGAAATACATAACTGTATACACTACAGACAATGTACACCACCAGTCAAAAGTTTTTGAACAGTAGGATTTTTAATGTTTCTTTAAAGAAATCTCTTCTGCTCACTAAGTCTGCATTTATTTGATCCAAAGTACAGCAGAAACAGTAAAATTGTGAAATATTTTTACTGTTTAAAATAACTGTTTTCTATTTGAATACATTTTAAAATGTAATTTATTCCTGTGATTTCAAAGCTGAATTTCATCATTACTCCAGTCACATGATCCTTCAAAAATCTGTTTAATATTCTGATTTGCTCAAAAACATTTATTATTATTATGTTGAAAACAGCTAAGTAGAATTTGAGTAGAACAACATCATTTATCTGAAATAGAAATCTTTTGTAACTATATAAATGCCTCTATCATCACTATTGATCAATTTAAAGCATCCTTGCTAAATAAAAGTATTAATTTCTATACTGACTCCATGCTTTTGAATGGTATAGTGTATAATGTTACAAAATCTTTTTCATTTCAGATAAATGCTGATCTTTGGATCTTTCTATTCATCAAAGAATCCTGTAAAAATGTACTGAACTGTTTTAAATGCTGCTGCTGATGATGATGATAATAATAAAATGTTTCTTGAACAGCAGATCAGCATATTAGAATGATTTCTGAAAGATCATGTGTCATGAGTAATGATGCAAAAAAATCAGCCTTGAAATCACAGGAATAAATTACATTTTAAAATATGTTCAATTAGAAAACAGTTATTTTAAATAGTAAGTTATTTTAAATAGTTATTTTGGTGTACTCTTGGTTAGCAGAAGAGGCTTCTTTAAAACATATTTTAAATCTTACTGTTCAAAAACTTTTGACTGGTAGTGTATTTATGGCCATTGTTGTATAATCTGAATGTATATGTGTGAATAAAAATATTTCTTTTTTTGTTGCATGACATAGATAGATAGATACACATATAGACAGACTGATTTGTCACAGGTGAAATCCACAATGACCTTGTTAAAACTGGAATTCTTTTTGCCTGAGTTTCAGCTAAGACTCAGAGTTTCCATTACTCTTTTCTCATTCTAACTCTTGACATAAGCCATTTTTCTTAAGATTTTTAAATCATTTCAATCAGGCCAAACCTACCACATACACCGAGGCCAAGAAACGGGTCATAATTGTTTTAGAGTTTATCCAAACACACTGGCTGCAATATGCCAGTCCCTTATTTCTGGAGCGCTTCCTGGTGAAACAATCACTGCGCCTTGCTCCTCATTACTCCATGCCGAGCAGAAACCATCGGACTGCCAGACAGGAATTCCAATTATTCATGTACCTGTCATAACCTAGGGCCAGCTGTGTATTTTTTTAATTAGAAGACCAAAATGTTACAATTGGGAGGAATTAGGGGACAATCTGTCATTGCTGGATTTAGCAAATCAACAATTTGCTGTATCCAGACCAGCACATTTCTTGCAAACAGAGTAGATGTTCAAAGCTCTGACTGCATCCTTTTAAAGGATTCTCAACAAACAAGATTAAATGTGAGCGATATTATCTCAATATGATTCAATGTCAGTGATGCTATCTCCATTTACGTTTGCAAAAGATCACAGTGAATAGGAAACATTGCATATGTGGCTTTGATATGTCTAAACACAGCTGATTCATTTTGACAGATCATGTTGTAAACAGCTAAAGAATGTCATGTGCATCACAGAAATATATTTACTTTGAACTGGACGCTTCAAGTTTGGTCAGCGGGTCACTGCATGCATACTTGCGCAAACTTGCTCTATTTATTCCAGTTTATTCCTACACATTCTTATTGTGAAATGTCACTCGATTCACATTTTTGCACTGGGCAGATTGCTGTTGAGTAATGTGAAGTTTTTAACAAACTTGAACTTTTTAGACTAATTTTGTTTGTTTAAAGATATTTGCAGTTCATTAATATTAGCGCCCCACAGAAAATTGTGTATCCATCATCACCCACTTGTGTATTTTATTAATCAGGAGACAAAATGTCACAACTGGGAGGATTTCTGAGATCTGTCGTCGTCAGATGAAATTAAATTCAATGTGATCCGACCGATATTATCTCAATTCATGTTTGTGAGGCATCAGCATAAAAAGATATCACCACATATGTGTCTTTGACATATCCAAACACAGTTGATTGAATTTGACAGATTGTAAACAGCAGAATAAAGTCATGTGCGTCACAGAAATGTCTTTATTTGTTTCATTTGCTTTTAACGTTTTGCTTTAGCGGGTCAGATCACACTCCAAGAGAATATTTCTTTATTTATTGAATGTGGCTCCATTAGTTTGCAGTACGCTTGCTTTGTTTGGGATGAACAACTAACTTTGGTGGCCTTATGTACTTTAGGACGAGTGCTGAACGTTGTTCTTAGTAGTTGCTTTGATGAATTGCACTGTGCATAATTGCCAGCCACAGTAAAATCATTTTATGCATCTGGGAACAGAGATCAGAGAATTTTTTTTTTTTTTTTTTTAAATCTAAAATCTACATATCAAAAGATCTGGTTTGGTCTTATTCTAATAGGCCAAAATCGTTTTAGAGATTACACAACCATAATAACTTTTCAGTTATTTAATCACGATCATATTTTACTCAAGAGAAACCTGAGATAAGCTAACGGCAGTGGTTATTCAGTAAATACCTTATTGAAATTGCATGGCGAGCCCAGAGCCTTAGACACTGATTAAAAAGCCACAAAACTTCAATTTATTTAAACTAGGTTTAATTTTTCTCTGTTATGCCATTATGCCCATAGATGTTACATTGAAAATAACCCAGGATATTTATTTAAATACGTGGTCCATCAGCTCTCATACTTCAAATTCACTTAAAATAAGTATTTTCCAGGTTTGCATTTTCCACCCTGTCATACTGTAATTCAAAAAACACTTACTTGTGTGGAAAGCAAAGACCAAGTTTGGCTCCAAGCGTGCGTTCTGTCAGCTCTGATACGGGATTGACTAAACTTAGAAGGGGAGTTCAACTTTTTTGACAGCTTGAATAGCATAGTAGCACGGAGCAAAGTGAATGCAAAATTGCACAAAAATAGTTCAACAAAACCACATCATAATACAAAAGTCAGAAGAGCAGGAATATGTATTATGTTAAACGCAAATCATTTTTAGGGGGCCTGTCCGACAGCATTTGTTTACAATATGTTTGGGTATGACCTAATATAGTCTAAATTAAAAATTTGTTGCTTATTTTGTAATATGACTTTTTCCAGCATTATATTTGACAAGAATTAAGATTTTATCCCATGGGAACTTATTCTCACACAATCAGTGATTGAAACTGACAAATATATATATATATATATATATATATATATATATATATATATATATATATATATATATATACAGGGGTTGGACAATGAAACTGAAACACTTGGTTTTAGACCACAATTAGTACAGTGTTGGGCCTCCTTTTGTGGCCAATACAGCATCATTTCGTTTTGGGATTGACAAATACATGTCATGCACAGTAGCCAGAGGGATTTTGAGCCATTCCTTTTACAGAACAAGTGGCCAGGTCACTATGTGATTCTGGTTTAGGAAAACGTTTCCTGACTCGCTCCTCCAAAACATCCCAAAGTGCCTCAATAAATATTCAGATCTGGTGACTGTGCAGGCCATTGGAGATGTTCAACTTATTTGTGACCCTGGACCACAAAACCAGTCATAAGCTGCTGGGGTATATTTGCAGCAATAGCCAAAAATACATTGTATGGGTGTTTTATGGCAAAAATCATGTTCCATTAAGATATTTTGTACATTTCCTACCGTAAATGTATCAAAACCTTTGTATCAATTTTTTTTTTTTTATCATTATAAAAACTTCATTTTGACAACTTTAAAGGCAATTTTCTCAATATTTTGATTTTTTTGCACCCTCAGATTCAAGATTTTCAAACAGTTGTATCTTGGCCAAATATTGCCTTATCCTAACAAACCATACATCAATGGAAAGGTTATTTAATAATACATCTCAAATTTCTGGTCCAGGGTCACGAGCTGCGAACTTCTCCTAAAGTAAATATTAAAGCCATACAGCCACGTCCATAACACTGTCTTACCTGACCTGACACGACACAAGTCTGGCGCGAAAACGGAGCGTGACATGCGCAGAACACAGCGGAAACAGCTCCTCTGACTGGATATAAAACCTTAAGATGGCATACAGCTCTTCACCATATATGTGAGTAACCGAAACCACACAATAAAACACGCAAAACACACTATACACTTTGATACAGTGCTGAGTGGCGTGACAGACAATCGAGTAACGTTACGGTTACGTTCACATAGTGGAAGTCCGTTATAAAACGCGGTTGTCACTCTCATAAATAACGGAATGTGAATGTAACTGTATTAAGCATTCAAATACAGGATTGACGACCTTATTCTGCTCCCGTGTTTACCTACCTCGTAAATATAGGAGTTTATGAATTTACATACAGTTTTAATCCCCTCAAATATTTAATACAGTATTTAATATTTATCCGAGATATTTTGACATTTTACTTAAAGAGTGAAATGAATGAGCACAAATACACTTCAAGTTTTGATTTGATACCAGAAGTAACGAATCAAAACAAACATCATTGGATATTCATAGTGTTGTATGCCTATATTCTACAGAATTGGTCCAAACTGCAGTCCCACAACCAAAAACACATTTAAAAAGTATTAAAGTATTCAAATCTTAGATGTTTACTAAGCATTTTTTTCCATTGTTGTTTTTAAAAAACATATTTTCATTTTATAGTCATTTTATATTTTAAATTATGAAACTTTATGGAAAAAAAATGTGTCCCACATTTTCATGTCACTACCGAAACAGTTTATGTTTTAGTCCATTGGATGAGACTGATTTTAACTAAATGCCTACATTTATGGTCAGGAAATATTCCTATGTCCCTCTCTCTCAAAGAAACATGGTGAGTAGAAAGGCCTCATCATTTTGAGGTAAATGTGTTCAAAAGTATGAAAAATCTGTGTGTAACTAACAAATGTTTTCTATAATTAAACACATAACATTTCCATAACTTTTAGTTTTTATATGTGTTCCGTTGTTCAGAAATGTGCTAGCTAACCATGTGCTGATTAGCATCTTTGAGCTGGGCCCGAAAATATCTAAAATTGTCACTACCAAAACAGTCATGACTGGTGATGTTTCATTAGTGACATCACTAGCTGTGTTTCCAACCACCTATTTTTATGCGCATTTTGGAATATCGCATAAAAAAACGCTGGAAGGAAATGCCAAAATGCGCAAAAAATCTTGAGTAGGATCAACTTTTTATCCAATAAGAAAAAATGCACATTTACTGAATCAATTCCTCCATGCGCATTAAAAAAGTCATGTGACTGCATGATGGGATGGGGTAACTTCACTAAGCAGCATACCGATCTTGTTGCACAGCATCAGAAATGTTGAAATATTGTTTAAAAATTTATTGTAATTGTTAATGATTTACCTCTGAAAACTTTCTACTAAAATAGAAAAACATGTAATTAGAAGGTATATGTAAGCAAAATCTTAATAGGTCAATATAACCATTCTTATTTAATTATACATTACTGTGTTTGGGTAGTGACAAATTTGGGGAGAGGACAAATGTTCCCAAACTTTTTGAAAATACAATATAAGTATTAACTGCACAATTTTTAAAAATGTGTACCTTAGATATTATACAATTCACATCTCGCCAGAAGATCACTTCCGGCACACTCAATATCTGAATTCACTTGTTTTCACTTGCTAATTTAGTGGTGGGCGATTTTGGATACAGCCTCGTGAGCTGGAGCTCTGCTACATGTTTCACGACAGTTATTGGGATGAGATGAGAATCTGTTTCCTGTTTGTTTTTGTCTGCAGCACATTTGGGGTCAAGTGTGTCTGTCTACAAACAAACTCTGGTCATGTTTGTTTGCAAAGCATTTGAGGTCCTCAGGAGTAGGCATCCATCTTTTTTCTTTCCTCCTTGTGGTTGCCAGTGTTAAAAGCCTTGATCAGCAGCCCTGGAGAAGCAACAGTTGAGGGGTGTTTGTGTACACTAGGATCTCACAAATCATGTTGTGAAAGTGTAAGATCTGTCAGCAACAGTCCAATAAAAAACCTCTGCCAGCCATTGCTCAGCTCTTTGTGCAGCTATATCCAGTCACATTTCACGTCAAGGGTTTTGTTAGAGAACTAATTTCTATGGCGTGTCTCTTGAAAGACTACCACTACAAAGAACATCTATTGTCACTGAATCACAGCAAGTTTACATCGACAATAAGTGAAACACATGATCAGTTATACATTGTGGCACTGCTGGTTAACCAGCACGCTTTGTGGCAGGGTTCAAAATCAGACTGTGTTTGGTCTGATTACTCACTAGGACTATAAAAGTGTGTGATGCGGGTTTAGGGAGTTACTCATAGTTGATTGTAAGTTTACATTTCACTGTAATATTGCATGTTGTGTGTGCATTTGTACTGTTGTTGTATAGCTGTAATATATAGTCCAAAAAGTAAATTGTCTGGGCAATGCTAAAAATTAGAATAATTACATACAACAAACTATTTCATGCTAAAGTGTTCATAAAAATATTAAAACATTATGTAATATTTTGACGGGACTGCAGTGAATCCTAAACCCTATTCTAATTTAAAAAAATATATAAAATAGTAATTGCTTTTTTTTTTTTTTTTTTCATAAAAGAAAAGCTTGTTGAAAAGACATTTAACAGGCTTCAATAACACATTTTAGCAAATCGTTTGGTGTGTACAGTTGTGCTCAAAAGTTTACATACCCCTTGCTGAATCTGCAAAATGTTAATTCTTTTAGCAAAATAAGAGGGATCATACAAAATGCATGATATTTTTTATTTAGTACTGACCTGAGTAAGATATTTTACATAAAAGACATTTACATGTTATATGATTTTGAGATCTATCTTTTCACACCGAGGACAACTGAGGGACTCATATGCAACTTTTACAGAAGGTTCAAACACTCTCTGATGCTCCAGAAGGAAAAAAAAAACATGCATTAAGAGCGGAAGCATCAGTGAGTGTTTGAACCTTCTGTAATAGTTGCATATGAGTCTCTCAGTTGTCCTCAGTGTGAAAAGATCGATCTCAAAATCATACAGTCATTGTTGGAAAGGGTTCGAATACACAAAAATGCTGGAAAACCAAAGAATTTGTGGGAGCTGAAGGATTTTTCTGATGAACAGCAGACAGTTTAACTGTTCAGGACAAACAAGTGACTCATGAACAACTATCACTAAACAAAAAACACAGCTGTGGGTCATTCAGGTGACAACACAGTATTAAGAATCAAGGGTATGTAAACTTTTGAACAGGGTCTTTTTTTCTAAATTCAACTATTGTTTTCTTGTGGACTATATGTAAATGTATTTTATGTCAAATATCTTATTCTGGTCAGTACTAAATAAAAAATAACATGCATTTTGTATGATTATTTTGTTAAAAGAATTAACATTTTGCAGATTCTGCAAGGAGTATGTAAACTTTTGAGCACAACAAGTTTAGTAGTTTTTGTTCATTGGTTGTTTAGGACCTTGCAAATCTGTTTTATTTTTCTCCAAATTCCAATTTTTTCTGTTTTAATATTTCTGGACACTGTTTTGATGGATAAATGTAAATTTTAAAACTTTTGAAATTTATCAAAAGTTTAATAAAAATTGCTAAAAGTTTTTTCAAAATCAGTTTTATATAAATTTTTGCAGCTTAATATTTACAGACACTAGTCCATATTGGTTTTTGATGTAGCTGTACTGATCTACTTTTGATTTGTTAAATCTAAAACTTGGCAAATTGACATTTTCGTAAGTTCCCTTTTTATGATTGGAGAACAAAAATGATAAAAGCTGATAAAACTAATATCCTGAAGCTGATAACAAGCAAAAAAATCTCCTATACTAAGAAACAGTTAGTATGGCTTATTGTGATTAAATTGTATTCATTGCATTGCGTGAGTTTTTATTTAGTCAGTTTGCTTTATGTGATTTTATTGTAGTTGTGCTATTGTGTACATGTCACATTTGTATTTTTAGGTTTAGAGTCTAAAAGATTGTTTCCATAAAGTGATCTGATTACCTTTCTAGGGAAGTAATTAAGAACCTGTAGTGGTTATTGAGTTGAACTTCCTCGACACTGCTGTTGCTCCAGTCACCACTGAGAATCCATTTGTCAAACAGGACAATATGATATCCTGTTGTATTGTGCACCTTTCAACGGCTTAGAGCGACGACACTGCCACTCCTACTCCCAGGAGGACGGCTCCAATCGCCTCATCCCGTCCACATCCAGTGTTATTCCGCATCTCCAAAAAGAGCTCTTTGTCCAGATGTCTCACTTTGGCAGTTTAACTGGATAGGGCCTTATTGAGTGCTTGTGGGTGGCAAAGGGTACAATTTCCCCCCCTGTCCAAATACAGAAAGAGGCCAAACAATTACCAGGGCCCTTGGTGAATCAGCACATCCATCGGTTGTCTCAATGTTCTCCCGACGCTTCCAGGAGACAATGGAGCCAGAGGCCGACTTAAGGTGGAATGTCACGGACAGAATTCGGTACAAAGTCGGAGCCAGCTGTCTCTGCTTGTAATCAACTCGAAAGGCAGAACCACATGCTGCGCTCGGGTTAGGAGACATGCAAGCTCATACTTGGGTTTCATTTATGGGCCGAGTTGAAATGCGTTTGCCAGGGGCCACTTCAGCACATGTAGCCCTAATTGAGACGCAATCACTGTTTTACACATTAGCTCGCTGCCATTTTGCTGACGGTCACGCTGAAAGCGGGGCTGGAGTCCTGCAGTGGCATCTACTGAGCCGGTTTATAGACGAGCGCCAGGGGCCATGACTTCATCTGGCACGCCGCATATTGCTGAAAGACAGTGAATGGGCGGCTGCGAGGGTGGCAGGCACTTCTTTTGCTGTCAGCAGGCTTGTTCGGCAGCGGCGATTACATGGAAAAGTCACATCGACAGTATATTACTGGGTTGTGCCTGATCATACATTACATGCAGAGGTGTTTAGCACACTGCTGTTTTCCAAGTTCCTCTCACAAATCAATTTCTGACCACCCCGGCGATGACCACCTTTAAGAACGTACGGCTAATTGGACGGATAATGCCTGCCGGATTATTCACA
Organism: Cirrhinus molitorella; assembly: GCA_033026305.1. Lineage (NCBI taxonomy): Eukaryota > Metazoa > Chordata > Actinopteri > Cypriniformes > Cyprinidae > Cirrhinus > Cirrhinus molitorella. Next base: position 35,611,653 of record CM065120.1, read on the forward strand.
AAGCATTCCAAAGTAATGGAAAAAAGTCTTGTGTGCGGTCTTAATTATCAACTGTTGCGTTGCAAACTTTATACGCGAGTGTGCTTCTGGTTTTTTGTGCTTCTGATTGCATTGCTGAGGGTGTTCTGTCAACTCTTGTGGTGGAGACTGATTACACAACAACACAACAACTATACTGTATTACATAAGCTACTGTTCAAAAGTTTTAGGGTTTTTTTTTTTGTTTAAAAGAAATAATACTTTTATTCAGCAAGTATGCAATAAATTCACACACACAAAAAAATCTAACTATATTAAAAACTATTTAAGGTTTAGTTCACTTCCAGAATAAAAATGTCTTGGTAATTTACTCAACCCCATGTCATCCAAGATGTTCATGTCTTTTTTTTCTTCAGTCGAAAAGAAATTAAGTTTTTTGAGTAAAACAGAGATTTTTCTCCATATAATCTCATCATTCATGAAAAGTCTGGAAAGATCTTTTGAACATCCAAGTCAACGCTTATACAAGCTTTACCTGTGAAAGCGTACAGATGGATATCGCACGGATGAGCTCATCGGATGTAAACACCCTTTGTTCGATTTTATCTGAGATGCTTTTTGTGTTATATAGAATGTGGCTGTGATTGTGAGAGGAAAATATTAAGCAGCACAGTTGTCAACACTGATAGTAACAAAAATGTTTCTTGAGCAGCAAATCATGTGGCGCTGAAGACTGGAGAAATGATGCTGAGAATTCAGTAATTAAATTGAATTGCAGAATAAGACTATAAAAAACATTATTGTGTATTATTTAACATTATTATATATTTTGCAGTGTTACAGTAAAACATTCCAGGATTTTTCTCCATATAGTGGACTTTAATGGGCATCAATGGTTTGAATGTCCAGATTGCAGTTTCGCGCATCGCAGAGGTAGTGCAAGATGAGCAGTTTTGGTTAAAAGTATATAGATTACTTTTTTTTTTTTTTTTTTTTTTTAAGAAAATGACAATCATTTCGCTACATTAAGAACCTTATTCTTTGGCTGGGATCATGTAGAGCCCTGTGAAGCTGCATTGAAACTGCAATTCGGACCTTCAACCTGTTGATCCCCATTGAATATCCTGGAATATTTTCCTCGAAAACCTTAAAGGAGAAGTTCAGTTTCAGAACCAAAATTTACATATAATTTACTCACCCCCTTGTCAAGTCAAGTCAAGTCACCTTTATTTATATAGCGCTTTTTACAATACAGATTGTGTCAAAGCAACTTTACATTATCAAATAGGAAGGTAATAAATCAATAATACAAAAAAGAAACCGTAATTAATTTTAGTTGAAGGAAATTAACCAATAATTCCAAATTAATAAATTAATTGTCCCCAACTGAGCAAGCCATAGGCGACATCTTGTCATCCAAGATGTTCATGACTTTCTTTCTTCAGTCATAAAGAAATGTTTTTTGAGGAAACCATTTCAGTATTTTAAGTTCTTTTTATTTTCGGTTAGTCTTATCTAGCAAAACAATCAGTTATTTTCTAAAAATACAATTTTTCCAGTTCAAGACAGTTAGGGTATGTCGAAAAACTCTCATCGCACCTCTCCAACTTCATTTTTTCCTCCAACCGGAGTGCACAGAGATCACGCAAAACTAGACAAAATGAGCATTTGAGGTTAAAAAGTATATAAATTGTAAATTTTTGAAGAAAAAAACGATCGTTTAGCTAGATAAGAGCTTTCGTTCATGGCTGGGATTGTTTAGAGCCCTTTTAAACTGCATTAAAATTGCATTTTGGAAGTTCAAACTCATGGGCACCATAGAAGTCCACTATATGGAGAGAAATGTTTTCCTTTTTGACTAAAGAAAGAAAAAAGTAAAACATGAACATGACAATGATTACTGAAGGATCATATGACATTGAAGACTGGCATAATGGCTGGTTAAAATGTAGCTTTGTCATCAAAGAAATAAATTCAGCTTCTGAACGGTATAAAGTGTATATATTATATTATAAGTGCTAACAGTTGTTGAGCGGCTCCACGAATCACAATCATGACGAAAAGCCATATTTTCCTCTCACATGGCACACGGCCTCCTCATGGGAGCGATCCTTTGACAGTCTTCAGCAGGCTCGGCCGTGCTCATCGGGGACCGCTGTGAATGAATGACCTGGAAATGGACGTTTCAAATGACCACTCTTCGGAAGTGGAGCTGTGAGGAGTCCTATTATGTGCTCAACAGCTCCCACGTCCAAACACACACACATAGACAGACCGACAGACAGGAAAGAGAAAGATGAAGGGAAAAAAACAGAGAAGGAGAGCGAGAGAAAGGGGCAGGGGCAAATTGGAGGGAAGGAGGGAGGGAGGAACGTACCCCACCCTGTTTGCTCCACACTAGGGATTCCGGTGCCCTGGTGACATCATGTCTCTTCAAGCGAGCAGACTGCATTGTTATCACTGACTGGCTCAAACCTTTCGCTCTGTTTTCCCCCCCCTCGCTTCTTTTTCACTCACTGCCCTTTTTTGTTTTGTTTTTACAAACAACAAAAGGGACGCCAGAGTTTCATCAAGGCAGGAGACATCCTTCCTCTGGCGGTTAAAAAGAGCAGCCACCCCACCTCCCCACACCCCACCTTATGAATGGGCAGATCACACAAATTGGGCGGCTCCCACCGGATAACTTTACCTGGTCTTTCCTCTCCCGCACCACCGCAACCCCCTCCCTCCCTCCACAATCCCATCATTCATGAAAAGTTGGGAAAGATCTTTTGAACATCCAAGTCGACGCTTATACGAGCTTTACCTGTGATAGCGTACAGATGGATATCGCACGGATGAGCTCATCGGATGTAAACACCCTTTGTTCGATTTTATCTGAGATGCTTTTTTGTGTTATATAGAATGTGGCTGTGATTGTGAGAGGAAAATATTAAGCAGCACGGTTGTCAACACTGATAGTAACAAAAATGTTTCTTGAGCAGCAAATCATTTGGTACTGAAGACTGGAGAAATGATGCTGAGAATTCAGTAATTAAATTGAATTGCAGAATAAGACTTTAAAAAACATTATTGTGTATTATTTAACATTATTATATATTTTGCAGTGTTACAGTGTAATGTTATCTTTTACGAATAGGATTATGCATTATGGTGTCACGAAAGTGGGAGGGAAATCCAGAAAAATCTTGAAGCAGGTTGTTTTCCTACATCAGAAGAAAGAGAATTCGTGCTTACTGAAAGCACAGCTGTATACTCTTTCTTCGCGAGTGGAGTGTGTGGCCGAACAGATCATAAATTGTATAGCGTTCAGTTTTGGCTTGTCAGCTCTATTCATCATAACATAAAAGTCCTGAAAGAGCTCCGCTCTTTTGTTAACCCCGATTCAGCTTAGTGTAGGTCACTTGTGCTTCTGTTACCAATCACTCAGCCCACACAAAGGGAAATTCAAAATATTGAGCGTGTATTGTGAGAACTCTGCCAGTGCCAAGCAAGTACGTCACATTCTCAACGCTCCTGTTCCAAATGATCTAACTTTCTATCTGCTCCCTACATGGACTGCATTCTAACTAGGGACTGATCAGGAACGCTCTGTACAGTACGTGACATGGATGCGACTTCACTTACAATTGACTGGCAGTTTGCCTGTAGCAAGTTGCTAATGACATGGTACTCTAATAAGCGTAAAAATGTGTAAATCCTACACATTTATATATTGTAACGAACATTTACCTGTTTGCTAAACATATTTATTCACTGAGATTGTTTTTGTGTCTAACATTACTGGCACGAAACAGACGAGGACAATAGCGTTGTGAACCCAAGTGCAGTTTTATTTACAACGGATGACCCAGAAACATAAACTCTGAACTTAATCCTCGAAGTAAAACAAAACTTAAACTATGAGCTTAACTCGATAATAAACAATGACCTGGCACCTGGAACAATGAACAGCTTAAAATGCTAAACAAGCTAGCAAAACAAATGAACAGAGCCAGGAACCAGGGCAGAGTTGATGGAACAAGAGTATAGAACCAGGGTAGAGCCTGGAACAAGGAGCCCTGAGAATTAAAGGATGGCTTCATGATCATTGCAGGACAGACATGAATGGCCTACATGGCCATGATAGACCAAAGATGGATGACTTGGAGCACAGGAAGCTCCTAGATGACCTTCTTTGCATGTGATACAGCAAGCAGATGTCTCTGCAGGGGTTGTAGTAGGGCTGGTAGTGTAAGAATATGCTAGCCTCTCGAGAACCAAGTTTTGTTTACAGAAAAGGAAAACAAGTCTCCCCCTGGCTTATATCATAATCCTCTGACATTTACTTTACAAATCCTCATTTTGTACTTTTAATTTGTGGCCAGTGTTTTGTTTTGATCTCTCCACTACGCTGAGAGCAAATATGGATGTTTTTATGCACATCGATTCACTTCAGAAGGCCTTTATTAACCCCCGGTGCTGTGCGGAGTACTTTTTATGATGGATGGATGCACTTTATTGGACTTTGAAATCTCAACAGCCATTCACTGCCATTGTAAAGCTTGAAAGAGGCAGGACAGTTTTTAATATACAGTTTTCATTTTTAAGTCAAAAGTTTTCATACACCTTGCAGAATCTGCAAAATGTTCATTATTTTAATAATAGTTGAATTTATAAAAATGGCCCTGTTTAAAAGTTTACACACACTTGATTCTTAATACTGTGTTGTCACATGAATGATTTTTTTTTTTTTGGTTTTGTGATAGTTATGCATGTCCCTTTCAGTTAAACTGTTCAGAAAAGTCCTTCAGTTCTCATAGATTCTGTGGTTTTTCAGCATTTTTGTGTGCTGGAACCCTTTCTAACAATTACTGTATGATTTTTGAGATCCATCTTTTTAAACTGAGGACAATTGAGGGACTATTATAGAAGGTTCAAATGCTCACTGATGCACCAGAAGAAAAAATTATGCATTAAGAGCCGGGGGGTGTAAACTTTTGAACAAAATGTTTACATTTTTCTTATTTCGCCTAAATATCATATTTGTTTAATTTAGTACTGCCTTACTTACATGATCCCCAGAAGACAAAATAAGTTAAATTTGTCTTCTAAGTTAAAGTTGATTTTTCCTTCTGAAATATTAGTGAGCATTTGAACCTTCTATAATAGTTGCATAAGAGTCTCTTACTTGTCCTCAGGTGAAAAGATGGATCTCAAAATCATACAGTCATTGTTGGAAAGGGTTCAAATACAGAAAAATGCTAAAAAAAACAGAATCTGTAGGACCTGAAGGACTTTTCTGAGGAACAGAAGGCAGTTTAACAGTTTAACAGGACAAATAAAGAATTCATGAACAAACAAACAAACAACAACAACAACAATAACAACAACAACAACAAAACTGCTGTGGATCATTCAGGTAACTATTATTTTCTCTTGTGGAAAATATATATTTCAGATTCTGCAAGGTGTATGTAAACTTTTGTAAACTAAGTGCAACGACCTCTTATATGCCGAAAGATAATGGCAAATTTGGTTTTTCATGTCATGACCCCTTTAAATATGGATATTTTTCTTACACAAACACATCAATTCTTTTCAGAATGCCTTTATTAACCTCCCAGAGCCGTGTGGAGCACTTTTTCATGATGAATGGATCCACTTTATTGGACTTCAAAATCTCAACACCCATTCACTGCCATTATAAAGCTTAAGCCAGGAAAATTTTTATATGCTTTTTCTATAACTCCGATTGTATTCATCTGAAAGAAGAAAGCCATATATACCTAGATGGCTTGAGGCTGAGTAAATCATTGGGTAATTTCATTTTTGGGTGAACTGTCACTTTAAACCGTCCCACTGGATAGCACAGTTCACAAAACTCTTGCACATAATCCTCAATGGTACGATTCCCCGGCATAGACGCAGTAAAAGCAACTGGGTTCATAATAGGTCACGTATTCTGTAATGCTGCTGACACGAAGCAGACAAGGGCGATGCCGTAGCAAACCAAAGCACAGTTTTGTTTACAATGGTAATGACCCAGAAACATAAACGTAAATTTGAGCTTAATCCTAGATGTTAAACAAAAACATCAGCATGAACTATGAGCTTAACTAGACAAACAATGACCTGGAAAGATGAGCTGCTTAACATACTTCAGTGCACATCCAAAAATTGCATACTATCTTGAGTACTTAAGTACTTGAGTACTTAAGAACTTACTTCGCAACAGCTAAAAAAGTATGTTTTATTAAGTATGAAAGTGTGTAGTATGAATGTAATTTGGACGTACCGCTTTTACCATGTTGTCATGAGACCTTCGAGAGTCAGTTGTGTCACTTCACTGCCATTCACAAGTCCTCTTTTGTGGCCTGATGGGACATGCACACTTCATAATCTCGCCGGAAGAGGTCATCCGGGTACTTTTATACTCTTTATGAGTCTGTGAATTTGGATATACTGATCTTGTCACTGTTTTATAGTAAAGAAATTACGACTAGAGAGTTGTACCTTTTCTTCACATTTTCACAGTTCATTACCCGTGCGACTGGTTTTGTTCTCTAATCGACTCTGACTCCTGGTGTTGTGAAAAATCTCTTTCTCTCTGCCCTTTAACCTGTCCTAGCCCTTTTTAATTGTCTACTCCACCCCTCCGGAGACTGATGTTACAAGTCCGACCACCTCTGTCTGCAGGAGACCAGAGTCTCCAAAGCGTTGTCACCTTCTTAGCACTACAGCAGCTCTGGAAATATAATGCTGTTTATTGCCATCAGCCAAGACGTAGAGTTGGGTCCCACCGTGGGAGGAATGATGTATTCTTTGGCAAGTAAATCGATACTTTTCTATCAAAAAAACTAAACTCTGCACTGTCATGAGAAATTAACAGTAGTGATCCCCTGAGAGACTTTTCTGTGGGGATATGGCAAAACACTTGCTTCTATATAACTAATGGTGCCTCACTATGCTAAGTATCCATGGAAATTGGAACAACAGCTTTAAAAATAAACTGCACACTAAGGACGTTTCATGGGTAGTGTCTGGAGAAGAGGTGGCAGTGTGTGAGTGAGTGTGTGTGCTTATGTAAGAGAGGGTAAGCTTAAAACGTGTGCTAAGAAAATACCATAAGCACTTCTTGGAAATTAGTAATTTATCTTAGTCAAAACATATACAGTAGAAGTCAAAAGTTTACACACACCTTGCAGAATCTGCAAAATGTTAATTATTTGACCAAAATAAGAGGGATCATACAAAATGCATGTTATTTTTTATTTAGAACTGACCTGAATAAGATATTTCACAGTAAAGGCGTTTACATGTAGTCCACAAGAGAAAACAATAGTTGAATTTATAAAAACGACCCTGTTCAAAAGTTCACATACACTTGATTCTTAATACTGTGTTGTTAACTGAATGATCCACAGCTGTTTTTTTGTCCTGAACAGTTGTCCGCTGTTCTTCAGCAAAATCCTTCAGGTCCCACAAATTCTTTGTTTTTTTTTAGCATTTTTGTGTAGTTGAACCCTTTCCAACAATGATTGCATGATTTTGAGATCCAACTTTTCACACTGGGGACAACTGAGAGATTCACATGAAATTATTACAAAGGGTTCAAATGCTCACTGATGCTTCAGAAGGAAACACGATGCATTAAGAGCCAGGGGTGTAAACTTTTGAACAGAATGAAGATGTGTAATTTTTTTTGATTTTGCCTGAATATGATATTTTCTTTTCATTTAGTACTGTCCTTTACAGCTACAGAAGATACTTACATGTTTCCCAGAAGACAAAGTAAGTTAAATTTACCCTGATCTTTAAATTTCAAAAGTTTTCAATGCTCTTAATGCATTCTGAAGCATCAGTGAGCATTTGAACCTTCTGTAATAGTTGCATATGAGTTTCTCAGTTGTCCTCAGCGTGAAAAGATGGATCTCAAAATCATAGTCACTGTTGGAAGGGTTCAAATACACAAAAATGCTGAAAAATCAAAGAATTTGTGGGACCTGAAGGACTTTTCTGAAGAACAGCGGGCAGTTTAACTGTTCAGAACAGACAAGTCACTTTACAAATTTCATTGTTTAACGCACACTAATTATAAAATAACAAAATATTCTAACATATAAACAAACAAAATAAAACATTGAAATTAAAACTTTAAATACAAATAAATATTACAAAATTTAACAGAATTAACTAAATACGCAAATAATGCACATAAATATTATTAAATAAATAAATATTTGTTCTGGAAAATGGATGTAGCTGTTGTGCTTGATGAAAAGCACATGCAAATATTTTTCACACATGCTCTTCAGAAACTCATTAAAACAGACAGAAAAATGAAAGCCAGAGTCTGTTACTGTAACAAAATAGCACCAATATGTATTTACTGCCTTTTTTGTGGCCAAGCCTAAGAACTTTTTTCTTACAGAACATATGGGGCTTTTAATCATAACAAAGCATCATTTTATTGGGGTTAAGGGGGAAAATAAAATAAAAAATAAGATCAACAATAACAATTAAACCGAGCAAAGATCATCTCATTTCTTATTTCTTTCACAGTGTGCATGAAAATGGTTAAGAAGTCACACACTTAATGAACAAAACATCCCCGAATGGCACTTGTGAAGGCTTCGTGTACGTTTCCATCCTGTTCAGCAGTGAAGCACATTGACTGGCACTTTTAATATGCTTTCCAGAACTCAGTGGGTGGCTCCTAAAGCAGCGCACTTGAAATCTCTGGCGTTTTAATGTTTCATCTTCACTAATATACTCAAGGTCACTAAGCAAGTTCCTTTCAAAGCCAATTGTCTTCATCTGCTCTGAAAACAACTCAAGAATACATGTCATGAATGTAACATCAAATAGCTTGTCTAATGCCACGGCTGTGGCTCATCCAGGCCACACACTGTTCAGATTTCAAACTACTAGTGGAAAGAAGCTGAAGTCTGCTCATCTCTCAGATTTTCATCTCAAGGGATCTTGCCATTCCTCTTGAAGGTTTTCTGGTCGATGGAGGGTTTTGGTGATGACAGTGCTCGTAACTGACCTTTCACCCTTTAGTTTCATGCCAATTTATCCTCCTCTTTCATGTCGAGGAATCTTGCCCTATCTGTTTATGTAGACAGCGAGCAGGCGCTACACTTCCTTCTGTTTTTCCTTAACATGTCCCCAGGCTACTATTGGACCCTGGGATAAAAACTCCCCTCTGTGTGGGTCATTGTTAAATGAGACCCACAGACTTTTGTTTTGATCCTTACAGCATCATGAGAAATGACGTGGCGTCCGATCTATAAAAATCTCCCGGAACCAAATAAAAAAGACGGGTAGAGAAAGAGATAACAAAAAATAGAAACTACAATGCTATTCCCAATGCTCTCATGTCTTTTCTTTGCCCCTGTCTCTTGTGGTAACAGGACACCTGGACCATTGGTGTGCTGTGTTTACCTAAATGTCTCTAAGGGACAGTTAAGTGTGGTTCCTTAATGAGACTCTTTTCACTGGTCACAGAAAAAGTGCACCTCTCCCATGTGATCCATTCTTCGTTCTTACTTACAGAGCTAAACTGAGGCTTAAACATACAGCCTTGACATGTTCGACTGTATTCCCGCCCTTATTGACACCATCAAACAAAAACTCATTGTTTATAAAATACATCAAATTGAAACAGCTAGTGCAATCCTCCCCCAAATTTGCTATAAAACTGCACACTTATCAGACGAAATGGTAGAAGTGCATACTTTAGTTCCTTATCAGGAGAGATGTTTAATGCTGTAACCTGATCTGTGGCTTTAGGCAAAGCAGATAGCATTTCTCCTATAGTTGGTTCTTACATTTGGCCAAGTGTCCGTGTGCCATGATGACCGTTTGATGGACGTGCTTGAAATAGAAGGTCACTAAATGGCAGCCGAGGTTCATGGACGGCTAATGGGGGCCAGATGTAATGCAAGGGTCAAAGGTTATTTCCCATCTCTCTTCCTCTGTCAGTATGAATGCAGTGCATTGACACCCAAATCCAAAGAAGCTTAATTTTTGTTCTGATGAGCTAAGCTGGCTATTGTGTTGTGGTGTATCATGTGACAAATTTCGTGAGGAAGACGAGCAAGCTGCAATCAAAATCCTGACTACTCAAATGTCAGTATGGATGGTAAGAAATATATAATACATATGGGCCATTCTACAGAGTTAGAAACGTCTTAAAAATGTCTTTATCCACAAATTTTGTATGTATAGTATCCAAGGTACACATTTTTAGTAATTGTGCAGTTTTTATTCTATTCTGTTTTCAGAAAGTTTTGGAATATTTGTCCTCTCCCCAAATTTCACTACCGAAACACAGTAATATATAATTTATTAAGAAGGGTTATATTGAGTTATTAAGGTTTAGCTTACATCTTCCTGGTAAATATTTTACCATTTTATTAAAAAGTTTTCAGAGGTAAATCAGTAACAATTACAATATTTCAAGTATGATTTATGAGATTTGTTGTATTTTAAATCACATTTTTCTTTGTTAAAGGCAAAAAGTTGATCATACTGATTTCAGACTTAAAGATTCATTAGTTGAACATACATTGAACCAAACACTATCATAACATCTCAGTTGATAATTCAGTATAATTTATTTTTGACAGAACATCCAATGTTTCGGTCATTACAGCACTTTTTTAGTAGTGACAGTAATGCTTAACATTAATATTAACACAGAACATACTAAAACATTGCATAAAATACAAAAACATTGCAACATAGCACTGTACTAAAATTTAATTTATTTCTCCCAAATAAAGGAGTATGTGGTTCCTTTTGTCACTTCCGAAACAATGATGACGTTTCAGTTGCGACTGTTACAATAGTGACAATTTTATGGAATAACACCCAAATAAACAAAGATGTCACTACTGAAACTCCACCAAATGTTTCGGTAATGGCAATTTTAGGTACTTTTGAATCTAGCTCAATAAACTAGCTAGCACAGTTCAGAACAGTTGTACTCATATAAACACTACATGTTATGGAATAACTCCCAAAAAACAGTGTTTAATTATAGATATTTTTTAAAGTTTACACATAGACTTTTTATATTTCTAAACGCATTTACCTCAAAATGATTGGGCCTATTTACTCACCGTGTAGCTATGAGAGAGAGTGACACATAAATGTTTCCTGATCATAAATTTCAGTCTCAGCCAATGGATTAAAACATGCACTGTTTTGATAGTGACATAAAAGTTACATAAAAGTTTCATAATTTAAAAGAATATATATATAATTAATTCTCTTTTTTTTAAGAAATCAAAAAGATATTTTTGAAAACAACAATCGAGAAAAAAAGGCAAAAATAATTTCAATATCATTTGAAATTAGAGTTAGGGACAGCTACCTTCCAACTGCAAGTACCCACTAAATTATGGTTTTATATATAGATAGATAGATAGATAGATAAATAGATAGATGGTTGTGTATTCTGTAGAATGGTCCGTATACACATTCATGTGAAAAAATTAGGACACACTATTGAATTCCATGTTTTTCTGTATCAGGACATAATAAAAAATGATCTGGTTTTTGTCAGATCTTAACATTTGGAAACATAAATCCTCAGATAAACAACATTACATGACAAATCACACCGCGTCATTATTTATTTAACAAAAATAAAGCCAAGATGGAAAAGCCATGTGCGACAAAGTTAGGACACCCTTTAATTCAACTGCTTGTAGATCCACTTTTAACAGTAATAACTTGAAGTAATAATTTCCTGTATGACTTTATCACATCGTTCTAGGGGAATTTTGGCTCACTCTTCTTTACAACATTGCTGTAGTTTATTGAGCTTCATGGGCATTTGTTTATGGACATCTCCCGCCACAGCATTTGAGTCAGGACTTTGACTGGGCCACTGCAACATTCTTTTCTTTTCAGCTGTTCTGTTGTAGATTTGCTGGTGTGCTTGGGATCATTGTCCTGTTGCATGACCCAATTTTGGTCAAGCTTTAGATGTCTGACAGACAGCCTCACATTTGATTTTGGACACTTTGGTTTAACAGAGGAGTTCATGGTTGCCTCAATGACTGTCACATGGCTACAAAACAAGCCCAAGTTCCATATTTTTCTAATTGTACTATCATGAACTTTTCCATTTAAAATGTTAACTGAGGCCTGCCGAGTGTGCGGTGAAGTTCTTGGGTTCTTGGGTTGTCTGACAATTCTTTGAGTATTACATGGTCTGATCTTGAGGTGAACTTCCTGGGACGTCCACTCCTGGGAGGATTGGCATCTGTCTTGAATGTTCTCCACTTGTGAGTAATCTTCCTCACTGTGGAAAGATGGACTTCAAATTGTTGGAAATGGTCGTGTTACTCTTCCCAGATAGATGGCAGCAACAATTGCATCTCCAAGATCATTGCTGATGTCTTTTCTCTTTGGCATTGTGTTAACACACACCTGAAAGCTCCAGACCAGCAAACTGCCAAAAATGTCTGCTTTTATAGAAGTGCTGACTTTTGCTGATGATCAGTTAATCAAAGGTATTTGCTATTTACCATCTTAAATGTTAAGAGTAAGAGTAACTTGGTCAATCATGGCTTGTCCATTTTGGCTTTATTTTTATTAAATAAATAATGACATGGTGTAATATGTTTTGTATTGTTGTTCATCAGAGATTTTACTTTCCAAATTGTAAGACCTGCCAAGTAACAGATTTTTTTTATGTCCTGATTCAGAAAACCATGGAATTCAGTAGGGTGTCCTGACTTTTTCCACATGACTGTATATGCTGATGTCATTAATGCAAATATTAAAAACTATACAGAAAGAAAATTGATAAATAAAAGTAGAGAATAACATGATAACACTTGAAATAAGTTAGAAGAATGCAGCAAGGCCATAGTATGAAGTTGTGCGTGACATTGCTACAGATCTCCACAGATGTTTTCTGCTCTTTCCAAAAGCTTTATTATGACAAATTGTCTGTAGTCTGTAGAGAGTTGCACTGGTCTTGTAGAACAGATCATTCTTTAGATTTCAACAGTTTTAAGCATTGGAAACTTTGGTGGAAGCATTGGCAGCCCCTTGAGGCTGCTGTTGGTAAACCTAAACTCCATCATGTGGTCATGTCTGTCATCACAGTTCAGGAGTAGATGAACCAGACAAATTAATTTCAAAGTGGGAGAAAGATTATGGAAAATGATGACCATAAGTGCTGGAGAATAATAGAAGTAATGCTATATTATTGCACTACTCTTAATAATGATAATAAGCAATGACGTTAATTATGTTATATACTTATTAAAGGGATAGTTCGCCCAAAAATGAAAATTCTGTTGTTAATTATTTACCCTCATGTTGTTCCAAACCCGTAAGACCTTTGTTTATCTTTGGAAGACAAATTAAGGTATTTTTGATGAAATTCAAGCACTTTCTGACCCTGCATAGACACATTCAAAGGCCCAGAAGGTAGTAGGACATTGATTAAATAATCCAAGAGTACCATCACATGCATTGTGGTACTCTTGTGAACCTGTGTTGAAGACTAACACAGAAGATAAGTAATTGTTGATTAAAGTAGTTGTCTTTGCACACAAAACACATTCTTGTAGCTTTGTAACTTTATGGTTGAACCACTGATGTCACATGGACTACTTTAACGATGTCCTTACTACTTTTCTGGGCCTTGAACGTGTTGGTCAGAAAGCTCTTGGATTTCATCGTAAATATCTTAATTTGTGTGCTAAAGATGAATGAAGCTCTTATGGGTTTGGAACGACATGAGGGTGAGTAGTTATTGACAGAATTATGGTCACATGTAAGATAATGTCCTTTGCTAGTCGAGCTACTGCACTGAAAACATTGAGAACAGGAATGCTAACGGTTGGGTTTCTCCAGGTATTAGAGCTTCTCGCTCCTTTTGCTCCCAGAAAGGATCTGTTTGGGTTAAGGTCACATTTTGAGAGTTAAAAAGCAAAGAACCTTGAAATGCACAAGCTGTAGTTGATTTGCATAGTGTTTGGCTGTGAGACCAGTAGGTCTCTTCTTTTAGATGATTTACCAATACATCTGCCACCAGCATGTGGTCTTCATTTGCCTGTACTGTTTGAGGAAGATAAACTGCTAGAAAACATTCTAAACGGGTCCTGGACAGTGTCAGAAGATCTGTTCTTAGTTGATTTTTTTTTTTTTTTTTGCGTTGAATAATTATAACAGCTCCAGTGTTACAAATCCCTCAAAAAGAAAGCGTACTAACAGCAATAACTGAATACTTTAAAATCAGTTACCAAACAATTGTAAGAAAACAATGTCACTATACATCCTAAAATAAGTATATAATGGCTCTGTTCTGAAACCTAGTTAGCTGTTTGATGTCTACTACGCACATAGGAACATCCTAACTGAAATAGACTGAAATAAACAACGACTCTTAAAGGGATAGTTCACCCAGAAATGAAAATTATGTCATTAATTGCTCACCCTCATGTCGTTCTAAACCCGAAAGACCTTTGTTCATCTTCAGAACACAAATTTTGATTTTTGATAAAATCTGAGAGCTTTCAGACCCTGCAAAGACAGCAACTGACACATTGAAGGCCCTGAAAGGTTGTAAGCAATGAGGCAGTAATAATCAAAAATAATAATCAAAAGCTAAGAAATCATATGGTTTTATTGAACAAAACTGTTAAACTACAAATAGAGCTAATGTACCCATTATAACAAATGACTGTAGAGGGCGCCAATGGTCTGACAAGTGTTTTTACATTTACTGCGGGATTTAATTCTTGTTTAATATTGACTAAACATCAAAATTCACATGTCCACTTAATCTTTAATATTTGGCAATTTCTTTATGATAGAAAAGCTACAGCCACTGTAATTTCTTGAATATGTGGACATCAAAACATGTAAACTCAGAGAGAGGGTTCAAACTTTTATTTTGAAACCACGACGAGCAGTTAATTAGCATATTGAGAATGATGATGATACTATTCTCCTGTGTTTGCGTAGGTTTATAAATTATTTACTTTACAAATCTGATGAAATAGGGTACGTTGCATTTCCAGATATACGTTATAATAAACCCAAAAGCACAACAACATGCAGAAGAGGAGTTTGAGACGCTCAACACATCTAAATGATAACAGTTTGTGTAACTATTAGCAGCATTAACTGTGAACGCAACCTAAAGTGCATATATCAAACCTGTATCGCATATATTTATTTAATTGAGTCGTAGCTTTGTTCTTAATCGCATATATGCTTTATTATGATTTTGAAATGGGTTTAATGGGTGGAAAGGATTTTTTAAAATCAATACTCGAATAGAATCGAGGAATCGTTGCAGCCTTAAGGACATCTTTAAAGTAGCCCATGTGACCTCAGTGCTTAAACTGTAATTTTATAAAGCTATGAGAATACATTTTGTGCGCAAAAAAACCCAAAAATAACTACTTTATTCAACAATTTCCTCTCTTCCGTGTCAGTCTTTGAGGCTCATTCATGATCAGTGTTGGGGCTAATGCATTACAAGTAACGCAAGTTGCGTAATAATATTACTTTTTTATCAAGTAACTAGTAAAGTAACGCATTACTTTTTCATTTCCAAGAAAATATCTGAGTATACTTTTTCAAAAAAGTAACGCCAGTTAATCTTTGTTTCCTTTTATCCCATTTTATTTATTAACAATGACTTTGCTGCTGACCTTCATTGATACAATTCAACCGTTC
The DNA here is from genome assembly GCA_033026305.1 of Cirrhinus molitorella. Lineage (NCBI taxonomy): Eukaryota > Metazoa > Chordata > Actinopteri > Cypriniformes > Cyprinidae > Cirrhinus > Cirrhinus molitorella. Next base: position 35,627,334 of record CM065120.1, read on the forward strand.
ATTGCAAAAATACTTTTCTTACTTACTTTTTTTTGTCTTGTTTCCAGCCAAAATATCAAACAATTCTTAAATCAAGAAGGATTTTCTAGACAAGTAAATAATGAAATAATTATTGTTTTCAGAAAAAAAACAAGTGAAAATTAAGTGAGTTTTTGCTTAGAACAAGCAAAAAAATCTTATTTCAAACAGAAAACAAGAGAATTTTGCTTACCCCATTGTGAGATTATTTTGCTTGTTTCAAGCAAAAACACACTTAATTTTGACTTGTTTTCAGATATTTTGGCTGGAAACAAGACAAAAAATCTAAGTAAGAAAGCATTTTTGCAGTGTACTAATAAGCAAAACGTACTTTATATTAACTAACGTTTGTGCTTTTTTTTCTCATTGCTGAAGAGTGAATTAACGTAAAAAAGGAACGTAATTAGTTACTTTTTTAGGGAGTAACGCAATATTGTAATGCATTACTTTTAAAAGTAACTTTCCCCAACACTGTTCACGATACTTTTTAACATTTATTCAACATTTGTCACTTTTTCCACCGTCTTGGATTTTTTTTTTTTTTGTGGCATTGTCTTCTCCTCAGGAATTTAGCCAAATCTACCTGATCTCATGACAGAAATAAGTACATATCACTGCAGTTTCCAACAGAAATGAACACTAGAGGCATAGGATACGGAATCCTTGTGTATGAATCCTGTGAAAAACATGACTCACAATGAAAGAGCTAAAAGATGAGAGATAGAAAAACAAGCTAAAACGGCATGCTTGTGATTGCGTTTTTACGTCACATTCATAATATCCTGTAGGTTTAGTTGTAGTGCAGATAGTACACTATTTTAAAACATCATGGAGCATTAGAGTTATAGCACCACTAAACAGACATTTCAAGCCAGAACCAGTGACATGTACAAAACCACTGTCACATAAAACATACAGATTCAACGTACCATATGTACGTTCATCTGTTCCGGGGAAATAATACACTTTTAGCGCCACTCATTGGATATTTCACATTGAATATGGTATAAAACATACATGACGGTACGTATTTCGTGTCTTGCATTAAAGTTCCCACAGGTATGTTTTCGTCATGAGATCAGGTTGTTTAAAATGCAATACAATCTTAAAACGCTACACTAGTTTTGCTAGAACAGCTGGTCATACAACATTATCTTTTCTATACCGAAACAGTTAAAGACACACCAATGGCAGTTTGGTGAGCATGCTAAAAAGGGCAGTTGCATTCACCCACGTTTTGTCCTTTTCATCAGGGAGGTTCACAGTGAACAGTGACGTGGATTTTCCAATTTTCTTTTAATCATCAGAACTTAATGTACTACAGCAACAGAAACCATAACGGGTCATGACATCTATGACTGTCTGCTTCCTTTCAAACTATCGTCACTCACCGCTACGGAAAGATCAGGAAAAGGACACAGTCTTCAACAGCGAGGATGACTGCTTTCTATTGCTTTGATCATGACTTTCCACAGTCTGTATTCCAGATTCATCACTCCCTTTATCAAGGAGATCTCCACTGCAATCTAAAGCCCATTACGAGATTCTAAGAACACACTGACATTAGTGACTTTTGTTCAGAGAATATATCTTCAATGACATTTTAAGCATGAAAAAGTGAGCTTCATGCTTAAAACAAGAAAGAACCTCAAAGTCAGCTCTAATATGTATGCATTTGACTTGCTTAGGGTTTTCCCCAAATCATAACAGACAAATTGAGGCAAACAAAGCCATCACTTATGATTTAGCAGTGCAGTATTGTGGGCATCTATAACTCTGTCTTTGTTTATAGTCAAACCAGCTGGGCATAGCAAGTGTAATGTAACACAAAGCTGGATTTACAAGGCAAACTGTACTAATATCACTTACACTTGCCCGCATTATGATAATTGGCCGCAAGCGCGTTTGGAAAATGTATTTCATATGTGAAGTATATCTTTGGAAAATCCCGGTAAGAGGCTTCAAACGGGCCCTGTAAGAACATAAGACTTCAGGCCATTAGTGTTCTCAAATGTGTCTCAGAATGCTTTGAGTGATGTACTGAGGTTGTGTGGGTAATATTCAGCAAACCAAAGAATATATCAGGCTAACCAACAGTGTGGTAATTGGCAACCGCACTAAGTGTTGACACAAAAAGTGTCCTTAGACGTCTGGAACCTAAAACTACGGATCAGTACTGGGTGCTGAAATAACACTTGTCCAAAGGGTGCTAATATATGGCCATCAGCCTGAAATTTGCTTGATTTCACCTGCGGGACAGTGGAGTCCTTGTCTTCGACTACTTATTCTCCTCACCTCAAATATTTCCCTGCTGGGATTCCCCCTATTCCAAGTCTTCTGAAACAGTTCAGTAGCTTCTTGTAAACAGCAGACTGAAATTTAAGATGTTTTTCTCTGAAAATCTGCCTTCCGCTTAAGTTCTCATGCACTCCACAATCAATTACGATGAAAACATTTCAGAAACATTCAGTGTGAGAATTACTGTGTAAGAACATTACATCTTAACATTAAATACACCTTAAATTTCAGAAAACATCAGGAAACTTTCCAAACATTAGTCACACGTCACTCGTTTTCTTAAAAAACACTGTCCAACAACGATACCAGTCCGCGTCTCTCTCGCCTCCCCTGAGCCCGTTGAGTTTTAACAGACCCCCTAAAGTGTGCCGCGAGTTTGGTGGGGGGTAATTGAGAATGAATGGGGGAAGGTCACTTAAGTGGAGACAACGCCTCCATCGCCATATGATTGGATATAACTGGTTATGATCGGCTGTGATTGGTTCATGTAATCAGTCCCGCCTCTTGTGTTTATGTGTTCCGCATTCGTGAATCAGCCTGAATAAACAATATAATACTGTTGATGGGAAGAGTAATTTAATAAAGTAAATAAACAACTCACAGACTTAGATATAACCACTTTGTTACATCAAAATAAGATTTGAATTGGCATGAAAACATCTGAGTAATCAGCTTGGTGAAATTTAATATAAATCTCTCCATCTGTGACCAATATTTACAGAGCTTTGAGTTAAAAGTTATCTATTAAAAAGAATAGCTGAACATAAGTTCACAAATAAAATATATAGTTTAAATTGATACTGCCTTCAGTTATTATTTTGGAATAAATATAAAATGCTTAAAAACACTAACTTGATGAGATTCATACTTGGCTTTAATAAATAGAATATTGATTATATTGTTAATGTACAAATATAAAATAGATTAGTTTTTTCTCTTTTTCTGATAGTGTAATGTTTATTCAACCAAACATGAATTTTTGTGTAAATGTTTAAGTGTTACCAATTTTTTTTTTAAATCAGGACAGAACTTCACACTGCGAAATTCTTAATTATTAATCAGTATTTTAATTAGTGCTGTCAAACGATTAATCATGATTAATCACGTCCAAAATAAAAGTTTATGTTTACATACTATATATTTGTGTACTGTGTATATTTATTATGTATATATAAATACACACACATGCATGTATATATTAAGGAAAAATATTTTAGATTTATAACTATTATTTATATTTATTTATAATCAAAACTGTATACAGGTATAAATATATATATATATACATATAAATATTTTGTTTTAATATATACATGTATGTGTGTGTATTTATATGTACATAATAAATATACAGAGTAAACACACATAGAGTATGTAAACATAAACTTTTATTTTGGATGTGATTAATCACGATTAATCGTTTGACAGCCCTAATTTTAATAAATCATTGTATTTACAACATTGTTTAGTAAAAGCATCTTTTAAACACGATTTGAATAAACTTTAGATTTATGCTTCATTTTTAATCAGTATTTTTTATAATGTTGTCCAATAAAAACACTTTTTCAACGAGATTAATTTACATGAAAAGCAAAAAAACAAGCCTTCCTTAATTTTGTTACATTTATGCCCATAACTGAATTCAATATATTTTCAGTGGATTTCATATCTGATGTAGTTAATTTACCTTGTTTAAAATGCTTCTATGCTTTTTTATTGCAAACCAGCACCAATTAAGAAGTGCACTGCTTTGATTCATTTACCCTGTCGGCACAGTTTCTATAGCTGTAGACACCATTAATGGTTGGGCTCTGCCCTCCTGTGGTCGTCATGGCAACTCTTCATCATCACTTTCACAGGGAAGGTGAAGCATCATTGGCGTGTGGTGAGAAAGATGACTGCATTACACACTGATGAGAACAAACCCCTCGAAACCCTCAGCCTTCATTCACATGTATAGGAACAGTGATGAGTTTTGACTAATTGATAAACACTTCCTGATTTGTGGTTGTTTGCAGGGCAACGAATTGAATTCAGTTACACAATTGGTCATACCTCTCTGCTTTCCAGCTGCACAACTGGAGCCAAACGCCTCTTAAAAAAAAGGGTCACCGCGGCACATTCTGTGCTATAGGGCCGGCTGGCGATTCTTTGATTTGCGTTATTCTGAACAGAGATGAATTCAAAAGAGTTATTTAGTGTTTGGATTAGTGGACCACAGCAATGTCGAGTCTTTTGTTTCAAGGCATCCCTCTGTTCTCTTGTTTGTTGAGTCTGTCGTTACAGATCTCATGCAGAGATGATTTAAAGCCTCTGTTTAAATTGTCGTGGTGGCCCGCGTTAGACAGGAACACATAAGCTCCCATGTCCCGCTGTGAACATGGATCTGGAATTAAACAAAGAATATATGACAACTAATTTAACTTTTCCACTTCTTTGTTTGGGTCATTAAAAACTGACTGACAACAGACTTCAAAATGTAGGTATAAAACAAACTTGCCAGGGTTTAACTCGTTTTCTGGGTGGTTCCAGAGCTACTTTGGAAATGTAACAGGTTACAGTTACAGGAGTTAGTCAGCAGGGTAACTATTTCAATTTATTAAAGTAATGTAACTTATTACATTCGATTACTTTATTTCAGTTACTTTATTAAAGGATTAGTTCACTTTCAGAACAAAAATTTAAAGATAATGTACTCACCCTCTTGTCATCCAAGATCTTCATGTCTTTCTTTCTTCAGTTGTAAAGAAATAGTTTTTTGAGGAAAACATATATAGGGCCGGCCGGCGATTCTTTGATTTGCGTTATTCTAAACAGAAATGAATTCAAAAGAGTTATTTAGTGTTTGGATTAGTGTTGACTAATTGATAAACACTTCCTGATTTGTGGTTGTTTGCAGGGCATCACAAATGCTGGTCTTGTTGCATCACAGAGACGAGACAAGACCAGCATTTGAGGTTAAAAAGTATATAAATTGTCAATTTATTTAGAAAATAAGTGATCATTTCAATAGATAAGTCCCTTCTTCATCGGCTGGGATCATTTAGAGCCCTTTGAAGCTGCATTTTGGAAGTTCAAACATATATATCCATTATATGGAGAGAAATCATGAAAAGCTTTCCTTAAAAATATAATTTCTGTACGACTGAAGGAAAAAAAAAGACATGAACATCTTGGACAAGGGGGTGAGTACATTATCTGTACATTTTTGTTCTGAAAGTAAACTAAACCTTTAAAGTAATGTAACTGATTACATCTGATGTCTTTTTGATTACTTTTCTAAATTTCTAAAGAATGTTTTCAACTGTTAAAGCAGGCAGGGTTAACAGTAGTACTCAACACTGATCATCCACCATTTTTTTTTTTACTTTGAGATCGTTCTGAGGTAAAATACTGATTTAAAATCAGATTAATAGATTAATAGCTATGATACTGTTTTTTAAATCTTAAATGTAAATCTTTTGATAGCTGTGAAAGGAAACACAGGCATCCAACAATGCCTTGAAAAATCTTATAAATGCATATACATAAACCCAAATAAGAAATAAAAGAGGAAATAAAATTGTCTCCTGAAACATTGGTGTCTCTTATTTTTTTAAAGCGGTCAATGCAATTTATGAAAGAATCAAATCTTTTATGAAAATATTCAGATGTAACCCTCTTTTGCAATCATAAGTATTTGCATTTTCATAAGTAACTAATTTAATTACGCATAATTTTTCTCAGTAACTGTAACAGATTTTATTTTAACAGTATTTTTTTTAATTCAATTATTTAACTTGTTACATGTTACTAGTTACTCCTCAACAATGCATAATGCTACCATTAAACGTACAATTTCAACTTGTCCCTCTTGTTTACAATTTAAATTAATGGGGCCAATGCCAAAATGCAAAAAATAAAGAAATAAAAGAATACACCTAATATCCTAAATATGATGACAACAACTGTAAAGCTGAAATAATACACAACGTGTAACAGAAAAATCAGTGAAAGTGCTTTCTGTAAAATGATTAGCTTCATAATTCTGTGAAACACAAAAAAGGTTTGACTTTGATTGTGCAATGAAAGTTAGTGGGGTCCAAAATATTACTCACACAGCTGAAGCATTGTTCAAGATATCAAAATATTTTGTGTTACACTTACTAACTTATTTTTAAAGGAAGAGTTCACCCAAATCTGAAAATGTACTCATCCTCACCATATTGAACCATATTGATAGAACAAATAAAAAGAGAATGAAAATATATTCCATTCATTGTTGTTAGCAACATGAAGTGCATTAAACATTACATTATGTCAGGATTTCCAAAACTGGGGTTCGTGAAGGAACTGCAGGGGGTGAGTTCAAAGAAAAAATGTGAAATTAAAATAAATAATTTTAAAATAACAACAATAAAAAAGGCCATCCAAGATGCTGATGTGTTTGTTTCATCATCAGAACAGATTTTGAAAAATTTGCATTAAATCACTTGCTCACCAATGGATCCTTTGCAGTGAATGGGTGCCATCAGAATGAGAGTCCAAACGGCTGATAAAAACATCACAGTAATCCACACCACTCCCGTGTATCACTTAACATCTGTGAAGCAAAAAACTGCAAGTTTGTACAAAACAAAACCATCATTAAAGACATGTCTCATGTCTGAGGGTTAGAAACTTTTTAGCAAATTTAATTTTGGGGTGAACTATATCTTCATCTAAACCTTAAAGTCCACTGTGATTCAATATTTTTGTGCATATATTTGAAAAAATGGACTGCAAAACATCCGTTTAGTCAAGAGGAATAATTTGCATATCCTGCATAGGACAAGAATCTTCCAAACTGGAAGTGTATTAAAAGTAACTGTTTGTGAGCAAAACGTAATAAAATGTCTCTGTTGGTTTTTCACATGGCTAATAGATTTCCTATGCTTTCATTATGTGCTGGTGAACTATGAAACCACACACATAACAGCAGACTTCAAACTTCCCTTTTAACAGCAGCCAAACACCCAGAGACCGTTTGCCCTGTGTTTTTTCTGTTTCTCGATAAAGATTAATACTTCCAAAGATGATTCCCATGAATAATTTTTTACAGACCCTTCGAAGCCTTTTACAGGGTTTTTATGCGACCATATAGTCAATTTCAAGTCAAGTGTGTAGGTTTTCATTACTATATGCACATGTAGGCCATTAAACTTTGTTTCAGTCTCGAGCCGTTAATTCACTTTGAAGCGCTGCCTGAAACATCTTTGTGTTCTCACATATACATGATCATCAATCCGTATGTATGTCCTTGCTATGCTTTGATGGACAGATGGAGTCAGTCGCGCTCAACGTCCTCAGTTTTGTGGCTAATTAATTCAATGTCATTTTGGGAGAAGAATTCCAAACAATGGATTTTGTTTGCTGTTGTTTGTATTGGGTTTTAAAAGCGATATGGAAAATTCTACGTAATTCTAGGATATAGCCTTATTCTGACTGGGTGTAGTCACAACAGTCAACCGCAAAAAGGCACACAAATGTGCAACAAATCTGTGGTCACAGAGCACATGCTGAATAACAGCATCAGAATCTTTGACACATTTGACAAGCATCCGGAATGTCTGAAAGCCATTTGAAGAAGCAAAATGCATCCCTTTACAAATCAAGAAGTACATGTCATGAAATGCGCTCACAAATAAGTCATCTTCTATAATTATACATCTACAGGTTCAATTACCATAACAGGCAACACATTACATTGTTAATTCAAATGAGGAAAATCAAGAAATCATCATGTACAAACAGGATACAAAATGGGACCTAAATCATTTGGAAAAATTAGACAATTTAGTGAAACAATAATATTTAAATAAGACTAATATTGAATATTAAAGTTTTGTTTTCTATTCAGTATAAAGTTTGCATTGCTTGCAACCATCTCAGCAAATATCTCCAGTGTTATTTTATTATCGAGATGCTACTATGTAGTTGAAGTCAAAAGTTCACACACTTTGCAGAACCTGCAGAATGTTAATTATTTTACCAAAATAAGAGGGATCATACAAAATGCATGTTGTTTTTTATTTAGTACTGACCGGAATAAGATATTTCACCTAAAAGACATTTACATATAGTCCACAAGAAAAAAACCCTGTTCAAAAGTTTACATATGCTTGATTATTAATACTGTGTTGTTACCAGAATGATCCACAGCTGTTTTTTTTTTTTTGTTTGTTTTTTAGTGATGGTTGTTCATGAGTCCCAATTGTTTGTCCTAAACTGTTAAACTGCCTGCTGTTCTTCAGAAAAATCCTTCAGGTCCCACAAATTCTTTGTTTTTTCAGCATTTTTGTGTATTTGAACCCCTTCCATCAATGACTGTATGATTTTGAGATCCATCTTTTCACATTGAGGACAACCAAAGTCCTTTTATGACAAGTTATTCCACTCTGCGGCCATCTTTGAAATGCCTCTCGGGCACGCAAGTGCAGCTCCTATCTCTTTGCATGGGGAAACATCAAATTTTCCAAAACTGTTCACCAAGCTTACGATTAAATTTCATGTTTCAAATCACCAGTGAAGTCTGACAAAAACTTCTAACGGCAACTGCAGTGACACGCTAACTTTACTAATCAATGATTGGCTCTTTCATTAAGAAGGCAGGCTTCGCGGCCATTATGAGAGTTGCATTTTTCCCCATTCAGAACTATACGAGTGACATGTCTTAGGTATTCCATAGTCTTTGGGACAACTCAGGCACTCATATGCAATTATTACAGAAGGTCCAAACTCTCACTGATGCTCCAGAAGGAAACACAATGCATTAAGAGTGCAATGCATTTAACTTTTGTCTTTTGGGAAACATATAACATGCCTGTCAACCCTCCCGTTTTTCCAGAGATTCTCCCGTATTTTACCATTCTATTCCGCTATCATCCCGTTTAAAGATTTTTCCGTATTTCTCCCGTATTTTTAATCTTTCTATAAAAAAAAAAAATCCAGAGATTCTCTTCTATTTGTGCAAATCCTCTCAAACTATCGCCATATGGTTCTATACAGGGCCTAAAATCAACACTCGTCAAGCGCGGGTAAAACTTTTCCGAAATATAACAATGAGTGAGCAAAACAGACGGTTTTTAGAATGTTTCACTGTTTCTGATGTAAGATAATAAAATGATCTTTTCCGAACACAATATATAGTTGCACTTCTATATGAATAAAATACGTCATCATATTTTAACTGAAAGGATTATTGCCGCCTTCTTTACACACTTGCATTTAACAAACTCACAAACATTGTGTATTTAACAGATGAATTTTTTGTGCTAATAACTAATTTCAATGACTTAAACATTATTTTTGTATCTATATGTGGCTCAAAATACTGAATATAGGCTAAAAGCACTGAGCTCGTCTATTTGGCTCAGCGCCAGACAAGGCGCAAAAGCACGTTTAAATTTAGCAGTGAAAATTTAAATACACTGGTGGTGATCGTTTGAATCGAATGGTTAAAATAGAGGAGTTTTGGGAGGTTGGAGTGGGTCAAACTGAATCTGAGGTGGAACAAATCCGATCGGAGGGGTATATAATTTTTCACGTTTAAAATCGTATTCCGGGTGTGAAGGGATCGGTCCTTCGGTCCTTGGCACCGGGCCTGTGTCAGATCCGCGTCATGTGCATCAGGTTTTAAAGACGCAGCGCTGATTTTAAAGTGAAACCTGCTGAAGTCCGTCATTGATGAAAATGAACAAAAGAAAAACACTTGACTGCTTCAGTCTCTGATTAACTTTTGTAGCTTGAATAAAGATTAATCTGTATAGTTTATGGATATACGATTTATGGGAAAATTGTTTGAAAATCACTTAAAATTAAAAGTTGTTATATATTTCAGAGCCTATTAAATGTAAAAAAAATGGCTATAAATTATACAGTAAGGTTAAATGACTATAATTAATAGGTAAAATTTGGGGAAAATGCATTTAATAGAGACACTAGTAGCATGGTATCAATACTACTTAGTAAAAATGATGCCATTAAACATGTTTAAAATATACTATCTTTATGTTGTTTCTACATTAATTTGGAGGTTCAGTGTGAAATTATGACGATATAAAAATGCGAAAATCATGATTATTTACAGAAAAATTAATCATGACCAGGTAAAAAATCAGGCCGGTAAATCACATCACCGGCGATTGGCAGGTGTGGCAAAAAGTTAGTTTTAGGCCCTGGTTCCATATGTCCTGTCACAGATTCAGATCTAAAAACGGCAAATACAGATAATCTGAAAAATACCAGACACATTCAGTATTAATTGCTCAGTCCTTTCAATCTTCCCCTCATCACAGGGCGTGTTCAGTGTATGAAACACAAACAATCATGAAACCCGCACTCACTTGCCCCATTACATCTCATGCGCCACATAAACCGCCACATAAAAATCTTTCCTCCAGGAAAACTGTTGCCTGAAGACACTTCTGAGAGCACCTCAGCATTCTGGCATTAAGATCCAGTCTTTAGATAACAAATCTCCTCAGAGATGCCATCACCACCACAAATCTACCAAACAAACTGCAAATGTTTAAAAATAAATTAAATCACTGTTTAATGAACTGTATGTTTTCTCGACATAGTAACAGACTTTATGGCTTACCGTTACTTCAATTATAAATCTTTAAATCAGTCAGCAAGCGTAACTAGTTTTAATGAGAGAATCTCTGTGTGAAAGGTGCCATGGCAGAACAAGTTTGTTTCATGCAATTACTCAATAGAGCTACATAATGCAAAACTGGAAAAGTAAAGATTTTTTTTTCATTAGATGACAATGATGTGGAGCTCCGCTTATGGAGTTAATTATTTTTGACAGAATGGGGTTGGTCCGGACATATAAATTCATCAGTTTAACAGAACAGAACGGGAACAGAACAGAATCTGTTCAGCAGGGAGCGACACTTCCTGTGCAAACGTCTATGATGTTCCTCTTGAGGGACCAATAAAACTGAGCAAATCAGAATCGCTTTAAGAAACGAGCTCAGATAAGATTAATTCAGAGGAAATGAACATGATTCACTAACATATAAAAAATAATTATTCCATTCTGGATCTTAACAAACAAACGCCTTATCTGAGAACAGAAAGGGAATGCCAGACTACAACAACAAATGTTTCTGGGCTGTTGGTATCTGCCTTTTTCTGCTGCATGAGCTGTATTGTATGGAAGCCGTTTTTTTTTGGAATAAAAAAAATAAAAAGGGTAACTGCGACTTTTTAGCTCGCAATTCTGACTTTTCTCAGAATTGTGAGATATAAACTCACAATTGCAAATTTTAAAGTCAGAACTGTGTGATATAAACTTGCTTGTCTTTTTCCCCCCTCAAAACTGGGCTTTATAACACACGATTGTGAGTTTATATCTCACAATTCTGAGAAAAAGCGCATTTGCAAGAATTCTTTGACAAACTCACAATTGAGAGAAATAAAGTAAAATTTTGAGGGGAAAAAAACTACTAAAATTCTTGAAAATGCAAGTTTACATCTGACTTTTTCTCAAAATTGTGTGAAATAAACCCACAATTCTGACTTTTTTTTCTAAGAAATTGCGTGATATAAACACAATTCTGACTTTTTCTCAGAATTGCATGATATACTCAATTGAGAGAAATAATCACGCAATTCTAAGAAAAAACAAGTCAGAATTGTGACTATATCTTGCAATTGTGAGTTTATATCATGCAATTTCTTAGAAAAAAAAGTCAGAATTGTGGGTTTATTTCACACAATTTTGAGAAAAAGTCAGATATAAACTCGCATTTGCAAGATTTTTTGTTTTGTCTTTTCTTCCCTCAAAATTTGACTTCATTTCTCTCAATTGTGTTTATATCAGGCAATTTCTTAGAAAAAAGTCAAAACTGTGGGTTTATATCATGCAATTCTGAGAAAAAAGTCAGAACTGTGAGTTTATATCATGCAATTTTGAGAAAAAAGTCAGCTATAAACTTGCATTTGCAAGAATTGTTTTATCCCCCCCCCCCTCAAAATTTGACCTTAATTCTCTCAGTTGTGAGTTTATCACGCAATTCTGAGAAAAAAGTCAGAATTGAGAGTTTATATCACACAATTTCTATGAAAAAACTCACAATTGTGGGTTTCTATCACTCAATTCTGAGAAAAAAGTCAGAATTGTGAATTTATATCACGTAATTTCTTAGAAAAAAAAGTAGGAATTGAGTTTATATCACGTAAATTTCTTAGAAAAAGTCAGAATTGTGGGTTTCTCTCACAAAAAAAAGTCTGAATTGTCAGATTAAAAGATAAAATTTTTATTTAGTGGCGGAAACGGCTAAATTTTAAAATTGTTTCACTTTTGGCTGTGTATATGACCTGAAATGTTAAAAATGAAAGTCCCACCTTACATTTTTTGTTCCCATTTAATATTCCATTTCACATGGAAATAAGTTTAATTACAGAACTAAAATGGGTTATTAAATGTTGCAAAAGCGAGTTTTTAATCAGACTTTTTCTCAGAATTGCATGATATAAACTTACAATTCTGACTTTTTTTCTAAGTGTTGCGTGATAAACTCACAACTGAGAGAAATAATCACGCAATTCTCAGAAAAAAAATCCGAATTGTGAGTTTATATCACGCAATTGTGTTTATAGCATATAAACACAATTGCGTGATATATTATGATATATTTAATATTCCATTCAGGGCTCGAAATTAACTTTTTTACTTGGTAGCACTGGTGCTCCCAACTTCAAAAGTTAGGAGCACCAGTAAAAATTTAGGAGCACCCACCAACAATTAGTAAAAAATGTACTTGTCCAGGTAAAAAAAAAAAAAAGCCCTCTTTTCTTTGGCGTAAATGTAATCCATTCCAGTATCACTATTCTATGTGATATTTGCCTTAAACTTTTTAACTTCATGAAGGCCAATATTTTCCTAACCTTACTAAATGTACGTGTCATTGTTTACGTCAGATTTGTACTTATCAATACATTTAGTTAGAATAATTGGACATATTAAATCAGTATCAACCAACTTCATTTTTCCAATACAGAGGAAAACAAATCCTAAGTGCATTTAAATGTCTTTACTGTTTAATGAAGAGGTTCCAAAAAATGCATTTGTGCAATAAAACTGCAAATGCATAATGTTATAAAATTAAAGTTTTAGTTTTTTAAACATATACATGTAAAATGTTGGTAAAATGCAGCAATTTTTAAAATATGAAACCGAACCACCAATAGGTGGCGGTAAGAGACTGTCTTAATGAATAAGTCACGGATTCAACCAGTTCGTTCAAGCGGTTATTCCGAATGGCTCGAAGATTCGCGACTGTTCTGCTGCGCCTTTGCTTAGAACTATTTTCGTTAGCAAAATGGTCAATGATGTGTCTAAAATGTAAGTCAGTTAATATTAACTACTAGTTTATTGAACTGCTGTTGCATGACATCAATGTCATATCGTAATGGTGCTTGTTAGTGTAATGTTTCTTACCTATATATGTTATATGCAGTTTTTTTTCTACCACAGTATGTTTGTTTCTTTCTGTTTGCTGTTGCGCCTATTAGTTTTGAGCCTCAACTGACGCAACCTTGATACCGTCCGTTTTCAGTCACCGTTTAATACAGTCAGAATCATCTCAAATTTCGGTGCTGCGCTAGTTATCGTTTGTTATTGATTTTTTGATCGGGTTACTGTCCGGTAGGGCAAGTAAAATTCTCTTTCACCAGTGCCATTATTTGTAACGTTAGGCAGTTTGCAAAAGAAATCTGTCAGTGTTCTTTTCATTTTCCCTCTTTTTCAGCCCTTTACATTTCCCGTAGTAGTTAGCAGAGTGATTGACAGCTAATATTAACCAATCTAAAATCTGCAGGGCAGACCGGTCACCGTATCAGCATTCAGTACACAGAAGCCACATACTGTGAAAGTTTTTAGAGAAATGAAAAGAGGTCGCACGACAACAGTTACATGTACTCGCACAAATGCTCCCAAATATATTTTGAGGTCGCATAGATAAAATTTCGGGAGCATATGAGACCAAAATGGTCGCAATTTCGAGCCCTGCCATTTCACATGGAAAATGTTTAATTACAGAAGTAAAATGGGTTATTCAATGTTTTGAACTGCAACAAATGTATCAATTATTAATTATTAAAAGAGTTAGCATTTTAACTGTTATATAGTTCTGTTCCTTTAAATAAAAAGTATCTATTGACAGGTCAGTGTATAAACACATTACCATCAATGGGCATACGAAGACACAAGTCGCATTCAAAGTCTTTATTCATCTCAAATGTGTCCCTTCATTCAGCACAGTTAGATAAATTTAAAGAGTAGAGATGGAAATTCTTTCAGAAGTTTCTATTTGATTCCACTGTTACTCATTGTCTGAGCTTTGCACACTCCTTTGCCAGCAACCTCAAAGGCAGCTCCCTTGTAGGTGGCCACACATTGGTCATCGGTGCGCAAATCTGGCTGGACCTGCTCCCACACTTTCTTCTTAGGGTTCAGCTCCTTGTCTGGCTCACCTGAAACAACAAAACAGAAAGGCAGATAGTTTGAAAGGCTGATTAGCTTTCCTCCCAACAGCTGTAAAAAGACTGAAAACAACAGCAGGTTTTGATAGTAACTTATTATCATTAACAACCACTTCAACTGACCAATTCATACAGAATCCAGAACAAGTTTATAAATAATGTTTTTCATTTAAATCAAGCCGAGCCAAAATGAGTTGCTCCAAAACTCCAAAAGTCATGGAAATCAGATGACAACAGGTGTTTTTGCTACTACCTGCAATGAGCAGTCATAAATCAAGCCCAAATGAATTCAAAAGCTTGATTTGAATGCAGACGGGGATCCTGTTATTTGCATCTATTCTGCCGCTGACCTTTTCACAACCATCAAAACTGCTACAACCGAGATGAGAAATTCACAATCAAATTATGGACTAGGAAAGGTCACAGTCTGTCTTTATTACTTTTAATGACATGTTACAGATGTGTGCAGTAAATACAAAATAAAAACTCAAAAATAGAAAGCGCAAAAATAAAAAAAATATTATAATGAATCACAAAGACTTTTACATGAGGGAATATCAAACTTTTGCATGGCAATCCATGAAAAACCATTAAATGAAAAGGGAGAGAGTAGAAAAGTAAGTAAAAAATGATTTAACATCATAAAATAAACTGATAGGACCTTATTTTTTGGCTTTAAAGGTCGCAACAACTGGAGGAAGTTGCCTCATTCTTGCTATGTGTTTTTTGAATTAGGGAAGAACTGATTAACTTGGGAAAAATGAATTTGGACAACACTTCATGTTTTTTGGCTAAATGGAAAGACATTAAAAAGGTGAAAGAGACACTCTTCTCATTGTGTCCCGTGCAGATGGTCCTTCTCTGCACTTCACATTCACACAATTCCTGGGAATCTCCCTGTTAGTTGTTGTGCTCACTTGACCACAAATGCTAGACTCCTCCAAATCGCTTCCACGCCAGATCCGCTATATTATTTCACAGCACAGGAATAAACTTTGTATTGTTTGTGAGGTTCCATTAAGCACTTTGGAATTTGCTCTTTATTTTTAATTGGAAAAAAAAAAAATTAGCTCATATAGTGGAACACAAACAACTACATTACCAAATGAGGAACTTCATGTTCTTCATTTAGAGATTCATCTTTATTGATCTTAAGAATTCAAACACACAATTGTGGTTGAATAACAAAATCTTGAGAATCTGACCCCCCAGAGTCGCATAGCAAGACGTTTGACTACCGGCATGAAGTCTGGTCTACATTACAGCTCATTTTAGCCAAAAAGCGCCCACTTAAACAGGAAACATTTTTAAACGGCCAACCAATAAATTTGAGCAACCATCACAAGATGAAGACATGTTGTGGCAGATTTGATCATTGATGTCAACATCCTAAAACCTAGTGCAGCAAATTTTGAGAGCAATGGAAAAAGAACGATTTTTGCTGACTACCGACAAGCTATTATACAGCAGAGGTCAAATGTTTACATACACCTTGCAGAATCTGCAAATGTAAATTATTTTACCAAAATAAGAGGGATCATACAAAATGCATGTTATTTTTTTTTTTATTTAGCACTAACCTGAATAAGATTTCTCATAAAAGACATTTACATATAGTCCACAAGAGTAAATAATAGTTGAATTTATAAAAATGACCCATTTCAAAGTTGTTTGTTCTGAACAGTTAAACTGCCTGCTTTTCTTTAAGGTCTCACAATTTTTTTGGTTTGTCAGCATTTTTGTGTATTTGAACCCTTTCCAACAATGACTATGATTTTGAGATCCATTTTTTCCACACAAGGACAACCAATGGACTCATATGAAGCTATTACAGAAGATTCAAACATACACTGATGCTTCAGAAGGAAAAACAAAGCAGCAAGAGCTGGGGGTGAAAACTTTTGAAGTTTAGGGTAACTAACTTAATTTGTCTTCTGGGAAACATCACTTTTAAAGGGCAGTACTACATGAAAAATAAAATTGATATTTAGCCAAAATAAGAAAAATGTACACATCTTCATTCTGTTCAAAAGTTCACACCTCTGGCCCTTAAAGCATTGTTTTTCTTTCTGGAGCATCAGTGAGTGTTTGAACCTCAAATGTCCCAGGAGTCCATCAAATGTCTTTAGTGTGAAAAGATGGATCTCAAAATCATACAGTCATTGTTGGAAAGGGTTCAAATACACAAAAATGCTGAAAAACAAAGAATTTGTGGGACCTGAAGGATTTCACTGAAGAACAGTAGGCAGTTTAACTGTCATTTTTATAATTTCAAGTATTATTTTTTCTTGAAGACTATATGTAAACATCTTTTATGTGAAATATCTTATTCAGGTCAGTACTAAGTAAAAAAATAACATGCATTTTGTATGACCTCTCTTATTTTGGTAAAATAGTTAACATTTTGCAGATTCTGTAAACTTTTGACCTCAACTGTATGTCTTCAGAAGACTTGGAATATAGTCCTGCATCATATGGATCAATTTAATTATATTTTTATGGAATTTTCTTGTCCATTTAGAGCATGACAGCTCCTGGTTACCATATGCTTGTTTCTTTCTTTTTTTTTTTTTTTTTTTTTTAGAAAAGAACGGCATGAATGTTCTGCTAAACTGTCCCATAGAAGAACTGGTTTTGGAACGACGGAAGGCGAGTAAATCATAGCAAAACCTTGATTTTTGGGACAGCTTTTACTTTAATAAACCAGCATGATACACTCAGATGGGCTCCACGAAGCAGACTTTAGGTGCCACTGGACTGCTGGACAGTAATATCTTATTTCATTGCAGTACACTTGTATAGAAATATATAATGTTACCTGGGAAGCCCTGGAAGGTAACCCTGTCTCCAGCCACGGCTCCACTCGGGGGATCCAGGATTTCAACCTTCTCTGGAGAACTGGCGCACATGACCATGGCCTGGGACAAAACGCTTCTCATCTTAGCAGGCTTTAGGTTGCATAGAAGCACAGCCATACGATTCTGCATCTAAAGATGGAAAAAGTTAACATTACCAAATGGGTGGCACAGGAATCAAGTGCAATCATCTTAAGCAGTAAAAAAGAATACTAAAAATGTAATATATACTTATTGCATGGCAGCATGAGAAGTTATGCAACGGTTCAAAAACATCAGCAACATACGGTATTATGAGGAACAGCTGGACGACTTTATAATTGCTGAATTATTTGTTTTTCTAACCAGGGATGCAGAACAAAACAGACCCTTAAGAAAATTAATAAACTCAATACATGTAATAATCATTCAACTCATCTACTTCCAAATCCTGCGCAAAATGAACTGTAGACATTCATTATTATTTCGACTCTATAAATGCTCAAACATGCTTAAAGCAACTGTGATGTAGCCATAACCAGAGGGGGGAAACCCAACATGATTAAATTAAATGAATGAAGGAAACAGATGCGTTTTATGGGTGTAATTAGAATTTCTGACGAGCTGCTAGGAATCCCCTAAACAAATCGTAAACTCAGGGTTCTGGAAAATAAAGCACAAGAGACCGAGCTGTCTGCGTGGAGCAGGTTTATGGACCTTCATGAATCGTAGTAGTGCAGCAGTTTTATATGAAACAGTAAAACTGAAATATCCCCCTTCCCAATATTCAGACACATAGCACCTAATCAACAAGAGCTGCATTCATTTTATGGCAAACAAAGATTGCTCTCAGGTACAGTAGCGAGACATAACAGTGGTCACTTTACTTTAGACTATTCCAAAACATTGTCTAATGGGGTGTAAATATTAGCTCAATTACAAAGAAATTTTTTTTTTTACTGAATGATGCATCTACAAGTCTGACATTTGGCCATGATTCATTTTGCTTCATGTTCAATTAAAGTGCCTTTTAATGTGGAAGCCCGTTTCTGCCACTGAATAAAAAATAAAAAAGGTAATTGCGACTTCATCTCACAATTCTAAGTTTTTTTTCTCAGAACTGCGTGATACAAACTCGCACTACTGACTTTTGTCCTCAGAACTGCAAGATATAAACTCGCAAATCTGACTTTCTTCTCAGAATTGTGTGATATAAACTCACAATTTCGAGTAATAAAGTAGGATTGCAAGACAAATCCTCAGTTCTGAGAAATAAAGTCGGAATTTTGAGACATATAAACTTTTGCGAGCAATTGCGAGTTAGTAAGTCAGAATTCTGACACAGTTCTCGAAACTTGAAAGTCAAAACTGTACTTTCTAACTTATAATAGCAAGTTTACCTCTCAAAATGTAAAAAAAAAAAAAAAAGAATTGTGAGATATAAACTTGCAGTTGCGAGAAAAAAGTCAGAATTTTGAGTTTATATGACGCAAGTCAGAATTGTGAGTTTATATCATGAAATTCTGAGGAAAAAAGTCACAATGACCTTTTTTTTTAAACTCAGTGGCGGAAATGGCTTCCACAGAAGAGACATGACAGACAATTTATTAATATTAATAGTAGTAATAAAATAAATTTGTTGTAGATTTTAAAACCAATAAATATTTGTTTTATTAAATATAAATTAATAAAGAATATTTTGAAAAACTAATATTTTTTGATATTTGTTTTATTAAATATAAATAAATAAAGAATATTTTGAAAAACTAATATATTTTGATTAACCCTAAGATATAGTATATAGTATCAATTGTTGTACAATTATTAAAATCTGACAATAAAAATTCAATGTACCAATTATAGAATTTATTAGTCAATTGTGATTAATATAGAATTACAGCAATTATGCAATTGCATTTATTAAATGTAAATACATTTAATGTAATTTCTCAATTCTGAGAAAAAAAATAAAAATTGCGAGTTTGTTTCACACAATTGTGTGATAAAAAGTCGCAATAACCTTTTTATTATTTTTTATTCAGTGGCGGAAATAGGCTTCTAAAGAAGACACAGTAAGAACAATTTAATAATATTAAATATTTATATATGTAGATTTTCAAAGTAAATCACTATATTTGTATGTTTTATTCAATATAAATCGATACAGCATATATTTAGAAAAAATGCATTTATTTTGGTTAAGCTAACATGCTATAGTTTAAATGTCTAAAGAATTCCTAAGTAAATGCAATAAATTATTTCTGAAATGCCTTTAATTCCAACGATCCTCAAAACTGGACTCAGCGATAATCATGGGTGTTTGTCCTGGGTTAGATGTGTCAGTACCTGCTCCAGAGGGATGTGTTTGACCAGGCCGCTGACAACAGTGCGTGGAGCCGCTTCGCCAACATCCACTTGCTCAACATACAGAGCGTCAGCGTCAGGGTGCTTTTCGGCGCTGATGATGCGACCCACTCGCAAATCCAATCGAGACACGTCTACTTTCGCCTCTTCCTGCGGAGGCGCCGATGGCTTCTTCTCCTTCTTCTCTCCTGGACCGAAAATGAATTACAGATTATCAGACGATGTTTTTCCCATATTTTTTGTGTTTGCAAATTAGAACACAAACAAGATTGCAAAACTTTAACAAATAGAGCCATCAAGTAACACACCGTAAATATTTGTAAAAACCACAAGCTGTGTGCGTTGAGCTGTTAGAGACATTGTACTAACCTCAGCACACCGTGTCATTCTGAGGTTTTATTACGGTACGCGTCCACCCTGAGGAAATGTGCCTTTAGTTTGTGAGGTGTTTTTAATGCAGCTCTTTGAATGATATTTTTAGCTTGTGCGTATTGTTCCCAGGGGAGCTATTGGGATGCTTTTAAAAGTCTGCAACTGGAAATCATGTCGGCTTTTCATCCCTTTTCTGTTCCTGAACTTTTTCCAAAACAATTGTGCCAACAATGGCTTCAGTGTGGTGTTTGTTTCTAATCGCTCCAGTCATCTGAAAACAGCACAACTTTACCACTGTTTCCGGACTTATGGGGGAAACCGTTTTGGATCACCACTTCACCCTACAAGTCTTGAAAATGAAAACCTCTGTGTAGTCCATACAAGCATCAGCACTGAACACAATGATTTCCAGGCAGTGGAAATCAAAGCACCACAGTTCAAAAGTCTGAGGTCAGTAAGACTGTTTTCTAAAGAAATAATACTTCTATTCAGCAAGGATGCATTAAAATGATCAAAAGTGATAGTAAAAATGGTTTTGCCATCACAGCAATAAATTACATTTTCAAATCTCACACTATTACTATTATAATACTACTCCAGACTTTTGAATGTTACTATAGGTTTTCCTGTAAGTCACAGTTGATAAAAATCACTTCACAGTCAAGAAGGTCAAACATTTGAGACCAAAGTGATCATTTTTCATGCAAAGTTAATTTTATATTAGATATATTTTATTAAACATACAGTTGAGGTCAAATGTTAACATCCTCCTTTCAGAATCTGTAAAGAATTTGTTTAGTGATAGTTGTTCATGAGTCCCTTGTTTGTCCCGAACTGCCTACTGTTCTTCAGAAAAATCTATCAGGTCCACAAATTCTTTGGTTTTCCAGCATTTTTGTGTATTTGAACCCTTTGCAACAATAACTGTATGATTTTGAGATCCATCTTTTCACACTCAGAACAACTGAGAGACTATTGCAGCTATTACAGAAGGTTCAAACGTTCACTGATGCTCTAAAATGCATTAAGAGCCGGGGGTGAAAACTTTTGAACAGAATGTTCATGTGTACATTTTTCTTATTTTGCCTAAATATATTTTTTCATTTAATACTGCCCTTCAGAGGCTACAGAAAATAGTTAAATGTTTCCCAGAAGACAAACGTTAAATTGACCCTGATCTTCAAGTTCTAAAAGGCTCTTAATGCATGATTTTTCCTTCTGAAGCATCAGTGAGCATTTGAACCTTCTGTAGTAGTTGCATATGAGTCCCTCAGTTGTCCTCAGTGTAAAAACAATACAGTCAGTGTTGGAAAGGGTTCAAATACACAAAAATGATGAAAAAAAAAACCCAAAGAATTTGTGGGACCTGAAGGATTTTTCTGAAGAACAGCAGGCAGTTTACCTGTTCAGGACAAACAAAGGACTTATGAACAACTATCACTAAACAACAAAAACACAGCTGTGGATCATTCAGGTAACAACACAGTATTTTATAAATTCAACTATTATTTTCTCTTGTGGACTATATAACGCCTTTTATGCAAAATATCTTACTCAGGTCAGTACTTAAATAAACAACATGCATTTTGTAAAATTTTGGCAGAATAATTAACATTTTGCAGATTCTGTGCCAATTTTTGTCTTTAATACTTCAAAAAGTCATAGAGCACCAAATTGCACCTTATGTAGAAAGTGCCAGCAATATTTTCTTTCATAATTATTCATTTTCACGCACCACTGCACAGCGGCCCGGTTCAACCTTCTTTATTTTCTCAGAAAACCTTTTGAGTTTCAGGTAAAGTTGTTGATAGCTGTTTAATATGCTTTTTATTAAAGAGGAAAAATGAGTGTAGTAGACGACCTTTGACTCTGAAGCATGCAGTGCATGCAGACTTACGTGTCTAATTGATTCAATCACAGCCATTTGTGGTTTAATAATCACACATGGCTATGTTGATTTCAGTGGTGATTTTGATTAATCACGCAGCCCTAATTTACGTCTAGCAGACGACGTGCCAAGATTCCTCAAGCCTTCTAAATGTGAGAATTCACGTTGTACTGCCAAGAAATAGATACACACGAACTACAGGTGCTACATCCACACCGATCATTCATTAATATTTAAGCAAAAAAAAAAAAAACATATTTGAAAATTATGAAACTTGCTTTTTAACATCTGGCCCACAGGAAACACAAAAGTTTACTTGTTTTTCCTTAGCCCATAAATGCTCAAAAGCGACATGCGATCTGTACTTCGATATGAACAGAGCGTTCCCAAGTTGAAGGGATTTAAGTGATTGGAAATGAAAATCATTTTCATAATAAATAACCATGAAGGGAAATCTGATCCATTTCAAATGCTCTATTCTGTAGGGCATGAATACTTAGAAACGTAACCCCCAGAAGACATCAGTGACGTCTATAAAATCTGGTTTGCTTTCAGATCTGGTTGTAACCCAAATGAGTTGGACCTGCATCCACAGCTTACATTTGCTCATGGTCTCTTCTCAAAACTCCACCAAGCGTCAAATGCGTTCATTACACTGCATTATTTATGAAAGTGATACTGTGCATTAGTAAAGTCATTTTTATGGCCCTTTATTATTGACACTTTCTTCTAACTACTTTCAGCAGCTACCCTGAAATCATTAGACATGAAAGATTTATATGCAACTAAATGTCATTCAGTGTGTGTGGATTTTGATTCTCACATTGCAACATTTTGTCTTTTAACAGCACTGGAAACTTTGCCACTGCAGAGATGAACACTTATAAAGGAAATGTCATACTAATAGTCTCAGAAATATGCTTACCCTTCTTCTCGGCTTTCATCTTTTTAGTTTCATCGTTGTTTTTGGCTGGTGGGGTTTTTGTGGTTGGGGCAGGAGCAGAAGGGGCTGCTGGAGCAGGTGGCTTTGAGGCTGTGGGTTTAGAGACATGCTGGATGCTGGGCTCCGCTGAAGGCATGGCCACATCTTTCACTGCAAAGAACAAATCGAATTATTTTACCATTTCTTTTTTACCAATATTTTTGAATGCTCAACACAACGTGAAGATTTACTTGTATTAAGGATTAGTTCATTTCCAGAATAAAAATGTCCTGATAATTTACTCATCCAAGATGTTCATGTCTTGAAAAAAAAAATCACGTTTTTGAGGAAAAAAATCCAGAATTTTTCTCCAAATAGTGGACTTCAATGGGGATCAACAGGTTCAACGCCCAAACTGCAGTTTCAAAGCAGCTTCAAAGGGCTCTAAACAATCCCAGCTGAAGAATATGTGTCCTATCTAGTGAAATGATTGATAATTTTCTAAGAAAATAAAAAATTCTATACTTTTTAACCACAAATGGTCATCTTGTACTACCTGGGCTCCAAAAGTAAATCATGTTAAAAAGTATAAAAGGGTTTGTTTCTTGTTTTTTTTTTTTTTAGAAAATGATCATTTCACTAGATAAGACTTTTTCCTCGGCTTGGATTGTATAAAGCGCTTTGAAGCTGCACTGAACTTCCAATTTGGACATTCAACCCGTTGGGTCCTATTGAAGTCCACTATATGGAGAAAAATCCTGGAATGTTTTCCTCAAAAACCTTAATTTCTTTTTGACTGAGGAAAGAAATCATGAACATCTCGGATTAAATTTTTATTCAGCAAGTGAACTAATCCTTTAATCTGAAGGCACTTCTGACCACCCAGCATATCTCAATGTTGTCTAAATGTAGGTGGTCATGTGTTTGGATTTGTTTTTTTTAGTTTTGAAATCTGAAAGTTACAGTATATTTTCAAGTACAGCATCTTTATTATTCAAAAACATCAGGAAAAATACAGTTTGTTGTGTGATATTATACCTCCTCTCTTCTTTTCCATTTCCAGAAGTTGTTTCTTCAGTTCCTCAATGTCCTTCTTGAGCTTGGCGTTCTCCACCATCAGTTTCTTTTCCTCTTTCACTGTGGCCTGCACAACTACACAAAACAATGCTTTGTCTTTTTTTTTGTATATTAATATTTTAAAAATCCACTGAATCAAAGTCATTGTGCTTTATAAGACACACAAAAAAGGTTTATATACTATATCAAATATACCAATATATTTTTTCTATTACTTTTTCGAAAGTTTCTTATGCTCAATAAGACTGCATTTAATTGACCAATTGACCTTATCAAGGCTGTTTTAACTTGATCAAAAATACAGAAAAAAAATGCAATATTGTGAAATATTATTATGATGTAAATCAATGTTTTTCTATATTAATATACATTCAAATTTAATTTAGATCTGTAATTAAAGTTGAATTTCCAAAATCATTACTCCAGTCTTCAGTGTCACATGATCCTTCAAAAATCATTCTAATATGCTGATTTATTATCAGTGCTGGAAACAGTTGCGCTGCTTAATATTTCTTTGGAACCTGTGATACTTTTTTCAGGATTTTATGATCAATGAAAGGTACAATATACACTACTGTTCAAAGGTTTGGGGTCAGTCAATTTTTATTCTTTCTTTTTTTGAAAGAAACTAATACTTTTATTCACCAATGATGTGTTAAATTAATAAAAAGTGATAGCATAGATTTACATTGTTAGAAAAGATTTATATTTTGAATAAATGCTGTTCTTTTTAACTTGTTATTCATCAAAGAATCCTGAAAAAAGAATCACAGGTTGCAAAAAATATTTGGCAGCACTGTTTTCAACATTAATAATTCTAATAATAAATCAGCATATTAGAATGACACTTAAGACTGGAGTAACAGCTGATGAAAATTCAGCTTTGCATCACAGAAATAAATTATATTGTAAAGTATATTAAAATAAAAAACATTATTTCATATTGTACTAACATTTTGCAATATTACTGTTTTTGTTCTGTATTTTTGATCAAATAAATGCATCCTTGATGAGCATAAGAGACTTCTTTGAAAAATATTAAAAGAGAGGGTGTGTCCAAACTTGACTGGAGTGTATTTTTTTGGAAACTGATACTTTTTTAGGATTCTTTGATAATTAGAAAGTTCAATAGAACAGCATTTATCTGAAGAATAAATGAAGAGTTCAGATGCAAAAGCCTCTAAATACATCTTTCTTTAAAAAATGCTTTTTTTAATCAGGCTCAGATAGGTTTCTACTTCTGATTGGGCTGAGGCTGGGACTTTAGCCAGTTTCAAATAAAAGTATTTGTGTAATATGTGAAGAGAGCATTTACTCAGCATCATCTCATTATTGACCGAGATGGCTTTTAGGGGGTTTTGCATCTGAACTCTGCAAATCTTTTCCTTTACTGTCACTTTTGGTCAATTTAATTCATCCTTGCTGAATTTCTATGAAAAAATCGTTCTGATTTTTGAAACCTCTATGACTGCAAATATTATATTTCTTAGCACTTGCACTCTAAAGTAGATTATTAAAAGTTTCCTCTTTCTACTTCTCATCCTCTCAGACATCCTTATTGGTCATTGACCCGTGATCTTCACACATGCACGCCTTATGCGTCCACTTACTGGCTTTCTCCTTCAGCAGCTGGACCTGCTGCTTAAGGTATTCGATGATCTGGTCAGCCTCCGCGGCCTTCTGTTCCAGTCTCAAGAGTGAGGGTGTGTGGCCTGACATCTTGAACAGGGATCGTACCAGGAACCTGCAAAACAAGCCAAAGGAGAAGATCAAACGCGGTAGGAACTCTTAGTCACTCATAAACATGTTTAAAAGAGAGGATCCACAGAGACACCCAATCCGTGTTTGGGAACATGCGGCACTTGAGAGCATGACCTCTTTAAATGAGATCTTTTCAGATCTTTGGCGCACGTAAACATGAGGTGTTTTGGCAAACGTTACACGGTGCTTTAATTTGTAATTTATACCGATACGTGGCCAAGTTTCTGTCCTAATTCCCTTCCATGAAGGAGAATTATAATGAAACATCTGACACCAGCCAGATGCTCAACAATAGATCGGCTAGACGCCAAACAACATGCGAAAACCTCATCAAAGCGTACATTCTCCATCCTAATCCCAGCTTTGGGTTCGCACTTAAGTACCGTTAGACCGCTTGAATCAGGTTCAGGTCAACTGCGATATTCCCGAACGAGGAAGCGGATGGAATCAAACCATATGGCATCTAAATGTGTGTTCCTTCTCATGTCCACCATGAGACAAATACTGTGTAATTTCATCACTGTCTTCTCAGCTCTGTGTTTTGATTGAGGAATCCTCTTTGGCTCCACGACGGATCAAACAACAATTCTCATTCAGTCGCAAGACAGCTGGTGAAGGAACATGGACACATTACGCATTTGGCTTGAGCTCATCCACTGCAAAAGGACTAAGGGAATTTTTACAAGGCGTAGGAAAAGAGAAGAACACATCATAACACATAGTGCAGGGTGGTGCTGGAAAACAACAGCTGGCGCAGGATGAAAACAAAGAGTTCAGATGAGGAAATTAGAAACACAAAAAAGCTGGAGTTGATAATATCGTGGATCAAAGTCTCTTGTTTTTGAAGTTCTTGAACTGCTTTAAATGGGCCTGTGGTGGAAGAATTTATGAGCACCATGACAGGACTGTTTTCATTTGCATAACCCCTGAAAACCAGTCCCGGGGCCGAGCCGGAGCCCAAAACACTTTCAAGAAACTTTCCAAAAAGCTCAGTTGTCACCGTTTTCCCATAATGCCCTGCAGCGGTGGTCATCGCCATCATATGGCAGCCAATAAACGTGAATGTTAGCCATGCAACGGATATAAAACTTGTGAAACTCGACCAAAAAACACATTTGCATCTGTGAAAGATCTCTTGAAAATGTCAAAGTTCTCTTGAAGACTTTTAAGTCCATGTGTTACATCTGACACCAGTGAAAGTAACACTTGCAGGAGCAGCTGTCACTTTCATGCAAGCCTGAATGGTGAGGAGATAATGACCACGCACTTGTACCGCACATTAGTCAGCGCTTCTATTGGCCACCAGCCCCAGACAAATCACAATAAAGACTTTATTCTCTTCTATTCTTCTTTAAGAAACTGTAAATGATCTTAAATACTTGCATCCCGCAGGAATGTTTTTATGTAACCATAATTGCGCTTGAAATAACTGGATAAAGACCCAAAAGAAAAGCGCATGACATGACATTTCCTAGACTATTTTAGGAGACAAAAAAGTGTGGGATACGATTTTATAAATTAATGTATGATGATAAAAATGGACAACAAATAAATGATTATAATAACTTATTATTATTAATTATATAATAATTCTGTAAATTAGTTTCTTACATCTGTCTACAGCATTTAATTTCAGCGTTTACTAATGCATTATTAAAATCACAAGTTGTGCTTGTTATCATTAGTTAATGCACTGTGTACTAACATGAACAAACAATGAACGACTGTATTTTTATTACCTAACATTAACAAAGATTATTAAATAGTGTAATAAATGTATTGTTCATTATTCATTCATGTACAAATGACATCTTATTGTAAATTGTTTAAGGTCTGTCAAACTATGCCCATTTTAAGGTGACAGATCTGGGGATCTGATTATTTTATCAACACATTTATGACACTTATTAATATTTACAACATAAAGTCACTACACTGACTCGTGATTTGTAAAGTAGGTTATGTTTTGCTCAAATAGACTCTTAGGTTAAACTAATTAAACAAGATGAGGGCTTTTCAGAGCAAACACAGTATACCTATGCAATATGATATGAATAACACAACACCCATACTTTTAAAAAATTAATTTCAGTGACTCATGCATGGTGGCATTTTTAGATGTTGACTTGTTCAAAACAAGTGAATGAACCTGTTTGACCAACCATATATAGCAAGT
Organism: Cirrhinus molitorella; assembly: GCA_033026305.1. Classification (NCBI taxonomy): domain Eukaryota; kingdom Metazoa; phylum Chordata; class Actinopteri; order Cypriniformes; family Cyprinidae; genus Cirrhinus; species Cirrhinus molitorella. Next base: position 35,655,557 of record CM065120.1, read on the forward strand.
GAAAGTAAAACACAAACAGAAAGCAATCTATTGAAGACATATTCATTTCGAAGTAAATTACCATACACGTTAAGATAACAATTATTAGGAGAGAAATGACAATAAATTGTAATATACATGCACTTTTTACAACTTTTTAAGTAAATGTAAAGGCAAGGATGGAAATCTAACCATAATGTGCTATAATAAGATTTTTTAAGAGTTTTTTTTCAGCAGTGATATTCATACAGAAGGATCATCATGACTCATGATTAAAGTATGAATGTCTTTAAATATAGATACAGTGCTGACTGTCACTTCACATGTCGGTATTCACAGGACATCTGTCCTCCAGCTCGACTTTACATACATTCCTAACACATTACAAACACAAATAAACAATACGCATAAATTAAATCATCAATGCGGGCTAAACTACTCACATAAAACTGCAACCGTATGTTTCTTTGCTTTAAAAGCCACACGCTTCACACTCGGCTCTCTCCAGCGTCGTATGATGATGACGCCACGGTCACGCGTCGTTCAGCTGTTCGCCGGCGCGGGATAAACACGCCAGCCCGCGTTCAGCTGTGTACAGTCGCCGGAAGACTAAACTGATCTTAAAATTACGAATAAATGTCAGAATATTATAAATGAACACTTGAATCAAATGGAGCAGTCTTTCATTTCAGACAAACAGGTATGCCACTGATTTTATCTTGCGTTTGTAAAGGACGAACGTCAGCAATCCATGTGTGTACAGTATATTTCAGTTAAATATTGCAAAATATTACCGTTTTAGCTTATGCTGTAACAGTGTCAGAATCAGACAAAATATTGAGTTTTGCGGTGAGATAAAATTATACACGTTTTGGTTAATCTAACGTTAGGTTCTCCTATTTTATATTTATTAACATGAATGATACACCTAATGAGAATTTACCACATTTTGCTGTTGTAACACTAACTGTTGTAGCTGTTTATGCTATATTTAATGTATAGTATACATTATATAATGTACAGGAATGATTTATAACAATGTAACAATATATTTTGTGTAACTATGTATTCCCCATGTCAGTGTGTTTGTTGAGCATCAGGAGTCATGCAGCCTCTCAGAGATGCGGAGCTGGGGGCCTCCACCTTCTTCGCCTCTCCTCTTCCTCATGACGTGTGTGGCAGCAATGGTCTTCCTCTCACCCCCAACTCTATCAAGATCCTGGGACGCTTTCAGATCCTAAAGACCATCACCCATCCCAGACTGTGCCAATATGTGGACATCACCAGAGGGAAGCATGGTATGTGACCCTGGACCACAAAACCAGTCATAAGAGTCAATTTTTCGAAACTGAGATTTATACATAATCTGAAAGCTAAATAAAGCTTTCCATTGATGTATGGTTTGTTAGGATAGGACAGTATTTAGCCCGAGATGCAAGTGTTTGAAAATCTAGAATCTGATCTGAGGGTGCAAAAAAAAAAAAAAAAATCAAGTGCATTCTTACATATTGCATATTACTAACCAGAAATTAAGTTTTGATGTATTTATGGTAGGAAATTTACAAAATATCTTCATGGAACATGATCTTTACTTAATATCCTAATGATTTATGGTTTATATATAATGTATTTTTGGGTGATGATACAAATTTGCATGTTATCCAAGGTCACATATAATAGTTTTTTTTGCTTTATTGTAATGAATGTCTCACTACACTAAAAGACAAATCATCAGGTCTAGTCAGGTCAGGTCGCCTTTATTATTATGGCGCTTCCAATAGACAAATCCAATTTCTGCTGTAAAGCAGCTGTATCAAGACAATAGTGTGAGTCAGTTCAGTGTTGGTTCAGTTAAGAAAATGTGATTTATTATGAAACATGTTCAATTTGTCTATAAGCAGCTCTACTGAAGACAGCAGTGTTCTTATTTAATTCAATGACAGTGTGTTGCAAAATTCATTCAATTCGGCTATAAAGCAGAATACAACAGTTTCATTGTTTAGCTTAAATTAAGTTCAGGTTTTGTTTTCATCCGATAGTGTCAGTGTGTTTAAATCAATAATAGTACTCAATTATAGTACTTATAGTATAGTACTATAGTACCCCAACAAAGCAAGTCAAAAGTAACCAAGTTTCCCTCCAGTTTTTTCAATGTTTTGCTATTGACAAAAAGAATATGCGTAAAAAAACAACATTGCGAAATTTGCTGTCTCAAGCCCAATTGTCCAATAAATTTTGGTGCATCGCCAAAAAAAAAGTTGTCTTTGAGCTGTTTCCATTCATAATTTCATCTTATGTGCAAAATGCATAGGCTAGTAGCCTGTTCTTCACTCATTTGAAACAAATCTTTACAAAAACAAAACTTTTTTTGTACTTAGTTAGGCCTAGGCTATAGACTATTTATATACTTGAGAATCAAGCAGGTGCAGTTGTATTAGGCCTGTTATCATTTTTCTGATTACCTTTTATTAGACTGTATTGGAAATAGGAATGTTCATTTAGTTTATTTCTCCTAATCGAAAACCGACGCTCATTAAGCCATTATTAACCGCCAAGATTATCTTAAATTACAAATACATTACGTGGCTGTGACCCAAAATACCTACATTTGTTTTGAATGGATTCATTTTATACATGCAAAAAGCAGCATAAACAACAGAACGTGAGGATCGACATGTTCACATCACGCACCTGCAGTGTTTTTGCGAACGGAGAAAAACATAATAAAGCTATATATAAAATAAATAAATGGGCTTATATGAGAAATCAATAAATTATAAATTAAGAAAACGAAAGAAAAAAAAACTGTGCAACAAATAGCAGCCTATATGCAGAATTTGGTTTCATTTTTGTGATGCACTCTTGAGAAAGCAGCATCTTGTTTGTTTCCTTTATTTCTAGAATGTTTTTGTTTTTATTGTTAACGTACACAAATAAAAGAAATATTTAAAATAGTTTCCAGTAATGTCTTAGCTACTCTTATATGACCACAAAAAGAAGAGTAGGCTATTGTAAGTTGTTTCCACTTTTATAAGGGAAAAAAAAAAATCAAGTGATCATGCTGGCGCCTCCTCCGCACTACTAACTGCACAACGCAGCCTGTTCATTGTCATTATAAAATACAACCTTTAAATTTAACGGTAGAACAGAACTGAGAACAAAACAAGAATGAAAATATAAGCCAACAAGCCCAAACGAATTAATGTAAAATTTTGGTACAAAATGAATACATTTTACCTTGCAACATGCTAAAGGAACATCAAATTAAGATATGTACACTACCGTTCAAAAGTTTGGGGTCAGTAAATGTTTATTCATTCTTTTTTTTTTTTGAAAGAAATGAATAAATTGTTACATTAATAAAAAGTGACATAATAGATTTACATTGCTAGAAAAGATTTATAGTTTGAATAAATGTTGTTTTTGAAAGAAAAAAATACAGGTTCGAAAAAAAAAAACCCCAAAAAAAAAACATTGGCGGCACAACTGTTTCCAAAACTGATAATTCTACTAATAATTCAGAATATCAGAATGATTTCTGAGAGATCATGTGACACTTAAGCCTGGGAAACAGTAACAGCTGATGAAAAATCAGCATTGCATCACAGGAATAAATTCTATTTTAAAGTATATGAAAATAAAAATCAAAATTATTTTCTATTGTAATAACATTTTGTAATATTACAGTTTATTTTCTGTATTTTTGATAAAATAAATGCAGCCTTGACTTCATTACAAAAAAAATTGCAAGTCTTACTGACCCCAAACTTTTGAACGGTAGTGTATATTTGAAAGGTAACTCGTTTGTTTCTTACCATATTTAAAATAGTTTTCTAATCTAATGCTAGGAATATAATTTAATGCACTTTTGAACTACAGAGAAACGGTGCTTTAACGTGAGCAACACCACGGATGCCGCCTGTAGGCTAATTCTGTCATGTGACACCACATTTATTTGTGTTAAAGCCCCTTTTCTCAACAAAAAGTGTTTCCAAACAAATTTTTGCGACATTTGAACTATCAGTATAGAATTTATTCTCTAAAGTTAAACTGAAAAAGACTGTGAAATGTTATCGATAAATGGCATTTCCATCAACTATATCAGTAAAAAATTTTAAGCGCTAAATATTTTTTCGCAAAAAAATCCTTGGATGGAAACCTGGCTAGTGACAGCAAGGAGACGAAAATCTATTTGGGTGACATTATAAACAACTGTCCATTGATAAATGACAGTAAATACAGTTTATTTACCTGAAAGTTTACAGACACGTTCTGGGGACACCTGAAACTTACATCTTGTAAAAAGGGGCATAATATGTCTCCTCTAATTTGCCACTAAATGTTATAAAATCTTTAAAAAACCTGTTTATTGTACCTTGTAAATAGTTTTATTAGCTTGGTACAGTTTCATAATTGTTGAACTTTGCAACATAGACACTGTTGTTCAGCTGTTTTAAATCAGTATTGAATATTGACATTTAGAGTGGAAACTGAATTTGCAACAATGACCTTGTTAATTACTGAAGCTCCTTTGAAACAATCTAAAGCACTATATAATTAAAGTCATGCAATCATATTAGAGCTTGCCAGATCAAGAAAGTACTCTTATAGTTATAGCTGTTTATTGGACAACCTGTAGCGGAGACTTTAACATCAAAAGGAATGCACACACGTCACCTTTATATTGATGACACAGCTGTCAAGGCACTTTTTTGCAAAGTCATTAAGTTGAAATGTGTGCTTTTTCCTTTTCTTTTTAATACCTCACCAATCTGGTTCTGTTTTCTGGTGCTCTTCAGAGTTTTATCGTCTTTTATCTTAGCAATTTTTATCTTTGTGGTTTAATGCCATTATTCATGTGCGGATTCTGCCTGTGAGAATCTTTCTTTTTATCTTTAGCTGCTTTATGACTGTTAGCCCAGTATTTATCACGCACAATGCGCTTTGTATCATGCACGCGTCCCCTATGAGAAGAGCCTCTGAGATCGATGCATGTGTATGCAAACACATGTGTTTGAAGTCCTTGTGACATTATGCAGATTTATTAGAGTTATAACTTTCTTTCATGTTTGAGAAATGACCTTGAATGCAGGTCATCATCTCACTGGAGGGAATGTTCATTTCGGAGGATATTGACTGGCTTATTAAAGCCAATTTTTAAGACGCTCTTCTTATTTCTTTTCTTCACTATGTCAAATGGGAATAGTATGAACATTGTGCTTTTTGGAGTGGTTGCAATTATAAAACAATAGTGTTTTTTGAAGATGCTGTCACTTTTCTGTGCTAAAATGTTCCTATAGCTCAAACAACAGAGGTTGTGTTTTTTGACTCCAATGAACTTTTATGTGACCTCTTGACGTTTTGCAGAACGGCTGGTTATTGTAGCTGAGCACTATGAGAAGAGCTTGAAGGACCTTTTGAAGCAAGGGAAACCAGTCAGGTAACACATGCAAGATCTTGATGATGAACTGAATATAATGCATACAGTTGAAGTCGAAAGTTTACATACACCTATTTTTTATATTTAGTACTGACCTGAATAAGATATTTCACTTAAAAGACGTTTACATATAGTCCACAAGTGAAAATAATAATTACATTTACAAAAATGACCCTGCTCAAGAGTTTACATATGCTTGATTTTTAATACTGTGTTGTTTAGTAAAGGTTGTTTATCAGTCCGTTGTTCGCTGTTCTTCAAGAAAAATCCTTCCGGTCCCACAAATTCTTTGATTTTTCAGCATTTTTGTGTATTTGAACTCTTTCCAATAATGACTGTATGATTTTGAGATCCATCTTTTCACACTGAGGGCAACTGAGGGACTCATATACAACTATTACTAATGCTTCAGAAGAAAAAAAAAATGGTGCGTTAAAAGCTGGGGGGTGAAAGATCAGGGTAAATTTAACTTATTTTGTCTTCTGTGGAACATGTAAGTATCTTCTGTAGCTTCTGAAGGGCAGTACTAATTGAAAAAAAAAAAATGATATTTAGGCAAAATAAGAAAAATATACACATCCTCATTCTGTTCAAAAGTTTTCACCCCCAAATCTTAATGCACCCTTTTTTTTTCTGGAACATCAGTGAGTGTTTGAACCTCCTGTAATATTTGCATATGAGTCCCTTAGTTGTCCTCAGCGTGAAAAGATGGATCTCAAAATCATACAGTCATTGATGGAAAGGGTTCAAATACACAAAAATGCTGAAAAACCAAAGAATTTGTGGGACCTGAAGAATTTTTCTGAAGAACAGCGGACAGCTTAACTGTTCAGGACAAACAAGGGACTCATGAACAACTATCACTAAACAAAAAAAGTGTATGTAAACTTTTGAACAGGGTAATTTTAATATTCAGCTAGTATTTTCTCTTGTGGACTATATGTAAACGTCTTTTACATGAAATATCTTATTCAGGTCAGTACTTAAAAAAAAAAAATAACATGCATTTTGTATGATCCCGCTTATTTTGGTGAAATAATTTACAAAAGTGTATTTCAACTTTTGGCTTTAACTGTATATAATATAACTTTGCATATGGTCTGTATACCTGACATTGTTGCAAGTAAGGTTTTTTTAAATGAAAAACAGCATTTATGTGGAATAGAAATAGCCAAAATAAATGTCCAACTGTAGTTTTTGGTCAATTATAAGGCAAGACCATCAAATGAAAGCATCTTTTTATTTAAATGACATGAAAATAGTGATTCCAATAGTGATATGCCATGGTATTACAATTTCGTTATCCCATGGTACCATCCTAGTATTTCTGAAAGGTGACTTTAGACTGTGTGATTGTTATCATATTTAATCTGTTCTACATTAATAGGTCAACAGACCCATTGCTTAATATTTGTGGCAGATCTTTTTTTGCTGTTGCTCTGAGATCCATTAGTGGTTTATATCTTCTCATGTGGAAGCCATTGACACTGTTGTTAAATTCCTCATGTGGCCAGTTTTTTAAGCTTTTCTTTTTTGAAAGCATTTGATCGTTGTGTGTTATCTTTGGACCATGCTATTAGGGCAATATGTCATATTAATATTGACACAATTGGGTTCAGAGTGTAAGAAAATGATGATTATTAATAGCTGTTGTAAATTGGCCCAGCGTGACAGCAGTTCACAATCAAAGACTTTTGCCATAGATGGTATTTTACTGACAGAACGTTACTAAAATTAACTTGAAAACAAGACGGGACAAAAATAACTATTTGAAGCCAGTAAAGCTTCCATTTTTAAGACAGTATATAAAGCATTTAGTCACAATTTCCTATCAGGCCAGTCATGTCTAGCAATAATTTCACCACCCAGATTTTTCCAAAGAATCATGTTTTTAATCATCCAGACTTTTCTACAAGTTCCTAGTCAGAAAAGACAGAAAATGTTTCTGTTCCAGAATAAATCATTGATTTGTTCTAAAACTTCAAACCTACAAAAATCACTCTAAACCATCCCTCTTTTGTTTATTAAATTAAATAAACTTTTGTACCCATAAGGGATTTGTTTTTGAGGTCAGAGTGACCCAGCAGGCTGTGTTTGTATATGCACTCTGCTTGTCCTCTATGTCTTCAATTAAAAGCAGACCAATGCAGCTTTTTTTTTGTTTTCGTCCAGTATCATATTGTTAAGCACAGAAATAGCTGGATGACTGGAAATCTCATTAACTGATTGATTGTAGCAGTGACTGAACAGCTCAGACTGCATATTTATGCTGTTCTTGTTCTGCCATCTACTGTCTAAATTGGACATTTTATTATGAATTAATGGCACATAACATTTTTTTAATGCTATTGCCTACCATTGGATTATCTCATTCAGTTAACTCATATGCATCCATATTTATTTAAATATTTTTAGATTTTAGTAACTTATTGTATTTAGTATTTTTACTTCTACTACATTTTTTTGTTGTTGTTGTTTCCTTAACCCAAAAGTCTGTGATCATCCATGATCAGGTTTTATTTGAGGAAATGTGATAAATGGTTTAGCATAGATGCATGGTTTTACATATAATTTAATAATTTTCAAGATTTCATGATTTTCTTGTCTCTCTTAGTCCAGAGAAGGTGTTACAGGTTGCCTATGAAGTGCTGGAAGGCTTGGAGTTCATGAATAAACATGGCATGGTGCATCGAGCTTTGTCTCCCAACAATGTTCTCTTGGATCGTGAGGTACGTGGAAACACACATGTGTATCAAGAACTCACAGACAAGCTGCAATTTGAAAAATATGATTTGGATTGACCAGTTCCTTAAATTTTATTTTATTTTATTTAACTTGTAATTGTTTGGGCTTGACCGATTCCTCAGATTATTTTATTTTATTTTATTTTATTTTGTGGTTGACCAATTCCTCAAATTATATTTAGTTTTACATTTTATTAAGTTTTATTATTTTATTTTATTTTCTAAATAAATTAATCTTATTTATTTTATTCATTTTTTTTATTATTTAACTTGTAACTGTTTGGGGTTGACATATTCCTTATATTGTATTTTATTTTATTTTATTTAACTTGTAATTATTTGGGGGTTGACCAATTCCTCAAATGTTATTTTATTTTACTTTTTATTTTAACTGTTTTTATTTAACTAATTTTATTTTATTATTATTTTATTTTTAACTTGTAATTATTTTGTGGTTGACCAATTCCTCAAATTGTATTTAATTTTATTTTACATTTTATTTCGTTTTATTATTTTATTTTATTTTCTAAATAAATTAATCTTATTTTTTTATTTCATTATTTAACTTGTAACTGTTCTGGTTGACAGATTCCTTAAATTTTATTTTATTTTATTTTATTTTATTTTATTTCATTTTATTTCATTTTATTTTGTTTTATTTAACTTGTGCTTATTTGGGGTTGACCAATTCTTGAAATTGTGTTTTATTTAAATGTATTATTTAATTTTATTTATTTTTTATTTAAATTGTTTTTATTTTATTTTATTTAACTTGTAATTATTTTGGGTTGACCAATTATTCAAACTTTATTTTATTTACTTTTTATTTAATTTTATTATTTATTTTATTTTGTTTATTTTTGTCATTTAACTTGTAATTGTTTGAGGTTAACAAATTCCTCAAATTTGATTTGATTTAAATTATTTTTTTTGTTTTATTTTATTTAACTTGTAATTAATTGGGGTTGACCAATTCCTCAATTTTTTTAAATGAAATGAATTGAATTGAATTTTAATTTAGATCTAAAACTGTAATTGTTCCGCAAACATTTAATAATAATTCATAGCTTTAATATAAAATCTTTTCACTAAATAAACTGCTAATTCTGACAAACTGTATGTCACTGTGTTAACGTTTGTTGGGTTATTTAAAACATTAAACACAATAAAACTGCCAGAACGATATCAGAATTAATATTGTATTGTGTTCATGCTTTCTCGCTGTTGGAATAAAATGTTCTTTTACAAATCAACAGGGTAAAGTGAAGCTGGCCAAATTCGGCCTGTATCATATGACCGACCACGGAGCAGATGTTGACTTTCCTATTGGGTACGTCATTCAGCCATAATGTTTTCCATTTGTTTTGTGATCTAACATATTCCTCAAAATGAAACTCACGTGCTTTGGAGTCTATATAAGGGTCCAGATAACATCTCGCCATCATTAGAGCAGAGCAGAAAGTCAGGGCGAGCTTTAAATCTTGTGCGCCGTCTTTTTAAGATGCATCGCAGCTCAGAACCGAAGCGTCAGCCTTTCATAGAAAAAAAAAAAGATCAATGGGTCACGCTGTGCTCTCGTAATAAAGAAAGATGAACTAACATTAGATGTGCATCACTGCGGCCCATCTTTGTTTTGATCAAAAGCAGATCCTGGATATCAAAGCTGCTTCCTTATGCGGTATCATAAATAACATAGCTGAGTGGCACAACTAGGAGCCCTCATGTTCTCAGAGTCCCTGTCTTATAATATCCGGTTGTGATTTGGGTTTTGCGGGACACGTCTTTTGTTATCTGTCATCACACATCTGCACTCTGCAAGACCTTTCCAACACTCGTGTCTTTTGCTCCTCTGTGTTTCCGTAGGTATCCATCTTACCTGCCTCCAGAGGTTATTGCTCAAGGCTGTTTCTGTTCCAGTGACCCTTCGATCATTGAGGCCCCACTTCCTTCAGGGCCCAAAACAGACGTTTGGTCTCTCGGGGTGCTTCTGTTTGAACTCTGTGTGGTATGCTCTCTGAGTCTTGTATTGATTCTGCTCAACAAGGACTGACCTGAATTGATTACATTAATGCAAATCATTTTTTTTTTTCAAAGATATGAATAATTTATGGTGTTATAATATATATATATATATATATATATATATATACATATATTTTTTTAATAAAAACATCCACAAGGTTTTACTTATAGATTACATGTTATGCATATTTATCAGTCTTTTCTCCCCAAATAATCCATTGGTTGTAAATGTGGATGAATAATACCATGAAAGGCGATTTTTAAAAAAGACAGATTTGCTTGAAATACACTTAATACTTTCGTAGCTGATTATAAACATGCAATAATCAATATTATTACTATTTAGGAATTATTTATTTAAGTTCAGTTTTTATTTATTTTAGTTTAGATATTTTAGATACTGTTATTTATTTTTATTTATTTTTTACATTTAAACTAAACAAAAATTGGAAATTAATTAGCAAAAAAAAAGTAAAAAATACGTAAACACTAATAACGTTAGAAATATGTTTAGGTGTTTAATCTAATATTTATAATTAATAAATATATTTTATTTTTATTTTTAATGTAATATTCAAATTGTACTTTATTTACTTTTAATTTAATTTAATTTAGATCTAAACCTGTAATTGTTGCTAAAACATTTATTTAAGTTCAGTTTTAGTAATTTTATTTTAGATATTTTAGATATTTTTTTTATTATTTAAACTAAACAAAAATTGGAAATTAATATGCAAAAATAAAAAATGTAACACTAATAACATTAGAAATATGTTTAGGTTTTTAATCTAATATTTATAATAGATTTTATTTTTTGTTATTAATGTAATATTTTCATAGTTGAAATAATTCAGCTTAATCTAAATTAACAAAAAATGTAAATATAAAATTTAAATGAATTGGAATTTTTTATTAAAAATGTGAAACTTGAAATAACACTAATAACATTAGAAATACATTGAGGTTTTTAATCTAATATTTGTTTTTGATTTTATTTTTATTTTTAATCTAATATGTTTATATTTGAAATCATCAGGTGTAACTTAATTTCAATTAACAAAATGTTTTATTATGAATTTGAAACTAAATTTAAATGAATTTGAAATAACACTAATAACATTAGAAATATGTTTTATTAGGTAATGTTTTTTATTTTTAATCTAATATTTTTGTAGTTTAAATAAATAGTTCAGCTTAATTTCAATTAGCAAAAATGTTTTAATATGACTTTGAAAAAAAAAAAGTAAAATATAAATTTGAAATAACACTAATAACATTAGAAATATCTTTAGGTTTTTAATCTAATATTTTTATTAGATTTTATTTTTATTTTTAATCTAAAATGTTCATAGTTGAAATAAATAGTTCAACGTAATTTCAGTCAACAAAAATATTTTCATATGAATTAAAAAAAATGAAATGAAATTTGAAATGACACTAATAACATTAGAAATATATTTATGTTTTTATTTTTATTACATTTAGTTTGATCTTTAATCTAATAAATCTCAAATTTAAATGAATTTGAAATAATACTAATAACTTAAATACTTCAACTCAATTTCAAAACTAGTTTTAGGAAATGATAATAACCGTCCCAGGCCAGAAGAAATGCTAATTAGATAGTAAAAAAAAAACTAAACAAAAATGCTGGTTTGAGAAAGCTCTTTTAAAAGAAAAAATCAGGCACATTGCATTGTTGGACACAGCACTGCATTTACTATGCTCTGTTGTGTTCTGCACTTTTGGAAAATTTGAACATAGTGATTTTACATTTACTATTTGATGTCATGTGACTTGTGTCGTCCAATAGGGAAGGCAGATTCTACAGAACATTGATATTAGTGAGAGAATGAAGTTCATCATCACCTTAGGTAAGTTCATGTTTACACTATGTCACATTATTATGTCTATTTTCTGTTGTAATGTATTTTACCATAGAATACCTTATTGTTTCTGCAGGATGCATGGACGACATAATCACAGTTCTTGCCGAGGAACACGGGTGCTTGGATACAATTAAGGTAAGTTTGCTCATCTTAATGGAGAGTCTTTGATCTTTGTACTTTACGTTCCTTGCAAAGATATTTAAGTTTTCTTTTTTTCTAAACCTTTTACTGCTGGACAGAAAAATACACAATCATTGTCATGGTAGGAAGTGCTTTATCTCATTGGTTTCATCTCAAAGGAATTTTCTTTAAAAGGTTTACTTTGAAACCTCTCAGATAAACTCTTCCTAGCTTGACGCAGAACGCTCGCTGGTCGCACGGCTAATGTTTTCCAAATGTCCTCATAAAACTTCACTTTTCAGTGGGGTTTATGGCATGAATGACAGATAGTGCTGATTTATCAGCGTTTGGCTGGGTTTGGTGCTTTACTAATATTCTTGTCTCCGTCTTTTTCCCAGGAGCTGCCTGAAAATGTGCAGGCTTTATTGAGGAAATGCCTGACGTTTCTCCCTTCAAAAAGGTGACCTGCAGTATTTAGCCTTTTATCATTTCTTCATAAAAAGGAACTCTCTCACATCTTCTAAAGCGCTTCATGCAGTCAAGAAGTTATGTCATTATGGCATGAGCAGGGACTTATACCTAACCAGTTATTTTAACAAAAAAATTTAATATTTAAATTCTTTGTAGGGATAGTTTTTTTTTTCTTTTTCTTAAAATTCTATTCAATATGTTGCATCTCAATATTTGTATATTTTTAAACAGACATTTTTACCAGAAAAGAATGTAGATATGTAGCAGAGATACTATTATAGTTGTTATATACATATATTTTACCATAATCTAATTCAGTTTCATTTTGTATTAGCAGTTTTTGTTTCCTATATCTATCTAAATCATTATCTATGTGTAAATACAAAAATATACAAAAAGCTGTACTAAAATAAATAAATGTGTGTATATATACATTATAGCTAAATATATAGTTTTTTTTTTAGGATTTTAGGAAAAGTCTGCTTGATCAGTTACATTATATTTTTATTGTACATTTACAATTATCTTCAATATTTAGATAATAAGATTTGGGTTTATGTTGAATATTGTAGACAATATTTTATTTTTTGTGTTGTACATTTATGATTATCTTCAACAGTTATATGTATAATTATGATTTGGGTTTATATTGAATTATTAAAAAAAACATAAAAATGTGACTATTTAATTTATTTTAATACTTTTTTTTTATTGTACATTTATGATTATCTTAAACATTGAGATGTATAAGAATTCAGGTTTATAGTGGGTTTATATTTATTTTTTAATGTTGTGCATTTGTAATTATCTTCAACATTTAGATTTAAAATTGCAAAAAAAAAAAAATAAAATAAATAAATGTATTTTTTTTTCCTATGTTGTGCATTTACAATTATATTAAATTACTTGTTAAAAATGCATAAAAATGTGACATTTTAAAAAATGTAAAATTGTTTTGTCTACGTTTATGACATTATTACTATTTTAGAATTAATTTACATTTTTCTTTTTAGTTATTTTTGTACAATTTTAGTCAGATTTTTAATTCATTCTGTTTTGAGTTCTTTCTTTTTTCCATTATTGCTACTTAGGTTTAATTTGCTTTTATTTGAGTTTTACTTTTAGTTCAGTTTTAGCTTTTATTTCCAGAATAAGTCTTCAAGTTAAACTAAACTAATCAAGTGAAACGAAATTAAAATGATATGTTTTTTGTATTTTATTTTAATCAGTTAGCATTTATTTTATTTCAAGTAAGCTTGTTTTCGCCTTTTGTGTTTCATTTGATTTAAAGCTCTAGTTGTTTGCTTTGGTCTATTTGAACACTTTGAAAATCACATTATTGAAATATATCTACTAATTAACATTAATGCTAATAATAATTATTAATGCATAGAGTATGTGTTTAATTAATAATAATTATTAGTGTCTTCGCTAATTGTTCTTGTGTTTTAGAGCCACCCCGGGCCAACTTCTGGGAGACTCTGTGTTTGAGAGCATTTCCTGTCAGTACACTCCCTACCAGAGCCCTGTGCGTCTGTTCGCCGCCTCTCCGCGCTGTGCTCATTTACAGCTTCCTGAGGACATCAGTGAACTCTGTAAAGGTTGGGGTGCCCAGATCTCACACTATGAAAAATCATTTTAATGACTATAAAAAAGTACCTTCCAAAAATAGTGTTAACAACTACGCCGCTGTGTTGTGCAGATGATGGAGAGAACTACCTGTCAGAGAGAGCCATAGATGAGGTGTATCACCTGTGGTGTCTAGCAGGAGGAGACCTGGAGAAAGAGCTGACCAATCAAGAGATCATCCAGTCCAAACCTCCCATCTGCACCCTTCCCAAGTACTCTCACATCTCTGATATCGCCGGCATATCGCCAGCTTTAGAATAAGCTTAAGAATTGTTTCATTGTGCAGAATAAGTCATCTGATTTAAACAGCTGTTTGCGTTCATATAGCTTGTCAAATGTGTTTGCTTTCCAGGTTCATTTTGGAAGATGGCGAGTCTTTTGGTCAAGGCCGTGACAGAAGTTTCCTCCTGGATGACACAACTGTGACTCTTTCTCTCAATCAGCTAAAAAATGTAAGAGTGTAAAACTGTAAAAATATATGTAAAGCTGTAAAAATATATTTAAAATATATTTTTAAAAGTAAAAAAAATATATATTATTTTAATGTGTATATATGAAGAGGTCAGATGCAAAAGCTTCTAAATCCATCTGACAACTTTCTTCAAAAAATGCATTTTCATCAGGCTCCGATGTATAGGTTTCTATGTAAGTAGTGGGAGTTCTCATTGGGCTAAGGGTGGGATTTTAGCGAGTTTGAAGTAAAAGTATTTGATGGATGTATAATATGTGTCCAGAGCATTCACTCAGTATCATTATCTCATTTTTGACCCAGATGGTTTTAGGGGGTATATATATATATATATATAATGAATATTGTAGATAATATAATTTTTTTGTGCTGTACATTAACGATTATCTTAAATATTTAGATGTATAATTATGATTTTTTTTTTTTTGCACTTTTACAATGATCTCAAATATTTAGAAGTATAATTAAGAATTGTGTTTATATTGAATTTTGTAGACAATATTTCAATTTGAATTGTACATTCACGATTATCTTAAATATTTAGATGTAGAATTAAAATTTGGGTTTATATTGAATATTGTAGACAATATTTATTTTTTTATTTTATACATTTATGATTATCTTCAACATTTAGATGTTTAATAAAGATTTGGGTTTTGTAGATTTGTAGACTATTTAATTTTTTTATTGTACATTTACAGTTATCTTAAATATTTAAATGTATAATTAAGATTTGGGTTTAGATTGAATATTGTAGACAATATACTTTTTATTATCTTAAATATTTAGACGTATAATAAAATTGTAGGTTGATATTGTAGACAGTATTTTTTATGTTGTACATTTATGATTATCGTCAGCATTTAGTTGTATGCTTATGTTATGCTTATTATAATTAAGATTTTGGTTTATATTGAAAATATTGTAGACAATATTTACATTTTTTATTGTACTTACAATTATCTCAGATATTTAGGGGATTATATAAGATTTGGGGTTATACTGAATATTGTACACAAAATTTACATTTTTTATTGTAAATTTACGATTGTCTTAAATATTTAGAATTATATATGGGTTTATATTTAATATTCTAGACCATATTTATTTATTTATTTTGACATTGTAAAAAATGTACATTTGCATTATCTACATATTTATCACAAAGGGTTATTGTTTATATATATATATATATATATATGCTATAAATGTTTGTATATGTCTGTTTACAGTTGTAGTTGTTGAAGTTGTGAAAAGTTTTAAAGCTAAATCTGGACAATATTGGGCTTTTTTGAACAAATCCAAAAAACGTGTTGAGATACTAAAACAGTGCTAATCTCTCATTCTAGAGACTGAAGGACGTTGCAGGAGAGACGTACTATCCGCTATTAGAAGATGAGTAAGGAATCATCTCTTATTCATTAGCTCTCATTTTGTGTTCAGTATTCTGGTGTGTTTGGCAGCAGTCAGTGTCTGTCTGGTGCTATAGAAATGTCCCGTGTGTCCCGCAGGCAATCCAGCCTGCCTCAGTCTAACAGCAGTAATGAACTGTCTGCCACCGTCACACTGCCCCTCATTATCCGGGAGAGAGACACCGAGTACCAGCTCACCCGCATTGTCCTCTTCGACAGACTGCTCAAGGTCTTTTACACACACATGGTTTCTCAAAATGACCATAAGAATAGCTGATGAAATCACCTCATGATGGATATCCACCCACAAAAAAAAAAACTTTATAAAGAGTCAAAATGAAGTGCTGATTTTTATCTAAAAGTTCAGTTTTAGGATTTAGATTATTGACGTTTTTAAGAATTGCCTTTTTTTGGTGGTGAGTGAGTAATAATTCATAGTAAATCGGTTTAATAGACTTCATCAGCTCATAAAATTAGTTTTAACATCACTGTAAATAATTCCATAAATGTGTTCTACATTAATTTTTAGGCGTACCCCTACAAGAAGAACCAGATCTGGAAGGAGGCGAGGGTTGATATTCCTCCACTTTTGAGGGGTCTGGCCTGGGCAGCTTTATTAGGAGTCGAGGTAAACCCACAGGGTTTATGCAGATATGAACAAGCGAAATTTAAGACTTTTTAAGACCTTTTTAATACCACCTTATATGAAGTTTAAGACATAAAATGGAGATGGAAATACACATTACATTGCAAACATAGTTAATGTTTAATGTAAAAAGAAAAAACTAAATTTCATCGCTGTCATAAATTATATTTACTACGATATAAAGTGAACTTTTCATATCAGCAGACAATATTTCACACAAAATATCCCCATAAAAGTACCATATCACTGAGATTTTTGGTGGTGTAAATAATTTATTCTGAAGCAATATGTTTTCTTTCAGCTTTTACATACTTAAATGCATATTTTTATTAACCTTTATAAAAGGCCTATTTTTTAAACTTTTGAAATGCATCACCTTTCATGTCAAATTATTACAATTTATCAGTAAATTCTATAGGGCTGTTACCAGTCAGATTAAATAATTTGCACTGCAATAAATGATGTTATGAGATTAATGTTTTAAATGCATTTATGAATATACAAATAAGAAATGTTCAGGGGAAACACATACTTCTACTAAAGTCACTTAATGAGTTATTTCAACTGATTAGTTCTAGTGATGGGAAGTTCGGATCATTTTACTGACTCAGACCTTTGAGTCTCGTTCAGTAAAATGAACAAATCTTTTTTTCAAGTCATTTTGTTCATTTTAGCAAAATATAATTAAAATGTTACGTGTTACTTCCCTAACACATCCACAGCTTACACAAACGTTGATCACGCTACAAACAAGAAAGCTATAATTCTATAAGAAACAAAAAAGATTAATTGTTTACCTGGGTCTTTAGTCTATGATTAGCTCACGTCTTATCTGACAAGTTTCCGGGTTTGAGTCGTTTGTTCATCACGTGACAGCCCCATAAGATGAACGAATGACTCGAAAAAAACGAACTAACAGGTAAACTAACAGAACCTATAGGATGTTGTGCATGCACGACTGAACGAATCACTCCCCGAGACGACTCGTTCTTCCCGAGTCACATAAAAGATTTGTTCAAAA
Organism: Cirrhinus molitorella; assembly: GCA_033026305.1. NCBI lineage: Eukaryota > Metazoa > Chordata > Actinopteri > Cypriniformes > Cyprinidae > Cirrhinus > Cirrhinus molitorella. Next base: position 35,673,399 of record CM065120.1, read on the forward strand.
TGAATGAATAGTTCAAGAACGACCCATCACTAATTTCGTTTAAGACGCTGAATCATTCAGTAGCAAAACACCGCCGAGTGTTTTTCAAAGAATGTGCTGCTGTGATCCTTGTTTGGAACTATTTTCGTTAATGGAATGGAACAAAACAGTAAATATTGTGTTTAAAAAGTTAAGTAACTTAATGACTACTTGACTAATTACTTGTTTACTGAACCCAAATTCAATGTAACTTTGCAATCGTAAAAATATTCAGCAAAACTACACATTTTGAATACCTTGGTGAGTTTCTTTATGTGTGCTGTTTCTGTCATTTGTTTTACCTTTGGTGAGTTTCTTTATCTGCCTGTCTCTTTTACAAAGAGACAGGCAGCGCGATTTTGATACCAGAAATATATCCATTATCAAACGCTGTTTTCGTTGAATGTATTAAAACAAGAATAATCATTCTTACGTTTCGATTTTTTTATTTTTTTTTTTAAAAATCTTCGGTCTGTCCAGTGATTACAAACAGTCATTAGGTCCGTCAGACTGAAAATATTTAGCGATAATGTGACCAAAATAATTTAAGACTCATCTGAATTTAAGACATTTGAAGACTTTTTAAGGCCTTTTATTTGGAAAACATTATTTAAGACATTTTAAGACATTTTAAGGACTTGTGGACACATTAGGGGTGGGTGATATAGCAAAAATATCATATCATGTTTTTTTTTTTGTTTTGTTTTTCCAGAAATATCACGATTCTGCGTCATGTTGGTTTGACTATTTTTGCAAGCTGTCTGAAAAGTACAGCCAAACTAATTTTCCTGTTTTAAAACCAAAGCCTTTAGAAGGTAAAAAAAAAAAATAAAATAAAAAGAATGGCAGATGGCCAAAGAGGGCGAAGATTAAAATCTTCATCATTATTTTATCTTTGTTATTAAAATAATAATTATGACTTTAAAGTCTGTTTTTTTATACAATATTTAGCAATTTCTTTAAAAATATATTTTTTACAAGAATTTTTGTGATTGCGAATAAGTGCAGTATGCCAGGAGAGAACGTATTTAGTGTTGTACAGTTGAGATGGAGGCTATGATATTTTTTCAAAAGACATTTTAATCGTCCACCATCAAAAATTGTCATATCGCACACCCCTACTGCATATACACCAAGGAATACATTGTAATTGTTCAGCATTAGACATTTGATGATTTTTTTTTTTATAGTGAACCGTGGGCCGATTTTAGTTTGCCAGCTAAAAAGCATGCAGGTCATTAATGAACTATTGAATTGCTATATTTGCACGACGTGTGTAATCAATGAAATTCTGACATAAATTCAATGCACGTTTCACTTTAAAGCAATACTGTTATTCCATTTTAGTACTAAACATGCCTTTTAGTGATACATTTAACGTTACAGTTTATATACTTCCACAGGGTGATATCCAATCAAAATATGATGGCATCGATAAGGACACGCCCATCCCCACTGACAGACAGGTGAGATTCTTTTCCATGTGTTTAATAGTCTTCGCACTGATTGAGGTTATTGAAAAGCTGAATAATTCATCAGCCTGTTGAATAATTCACTTTGTTTGTGAAGTGCCTGTCTTCACCTTTAAGCCTTGTTAAGATTTGACTATCCACTGCTGAATATTTCAAACGATCCCGGAGCGAACGGTGCTGACGAAGACCTCCTCGCCCACTTCTCCACTCATCTGAGTTCATTTAAGGCTGCAGATTTTATGCATTAGATGGTTCGTTCAGCCTTCGTTATCTTTTGTCACACAGATCGAAGTGGACATCCCTCGCTGTCACCAGTACGACGAGCTGCTGTCGTCACCTCAGGGTCACATCAAGTTTCGGCGGGTGCTCAAAGCTTGGGTGGTGTCTCATCCGGATCTGGTTTACTGGCAAGGTGATGGAGCAATGCTTGGGTGGGGTCATATGCATGGATTCACTTGGTACCACTAGATGGCACCAAAATCTCAGTGTTTCTTTATGCACACTATTTGATAAAAATAACAGATGAAATCGAGTGCGTGCACTGATGTGATTTATTAATGTCTGTGTGGGTGAGTCTCACAAAAGACATCTGGGTCATATTTGACCATTGAATATAAAGAAATTATATTTTCTATAAAGAAAACTAAGCTTATTTTTAGGAATGTCAAGGTGTTTTTCATTATGCTATGTATTAGCAGTACAATTAAACACATTTTACACCAAAATTATAATTCTAGTGGTGTGTAATTACTCATTATACTATCATTGCTTGATTTAACAGCAACAATAAAAAAATAAATTAAAGCTGTTTAATTCATTACCATAGTGTACAAATAAATTACAGTTTAAATAATGAAGTAAATTAGTTCTATTTTCAGGATATTTTCAGGTTGTTTTATCTGAATCAAACTCATTTTCACCCCAGGAATTCTCTTTATTCTTATATACAGTGTTGATTTTCATAACTACAGTTAGAGGCAATACAACAAATATTACCATATAATACACTACCAGTCAAAAGTTTCTGAACAATAAGATTTTTAGTTTTTGAAAAAAAAACAAAGAAAGTATCTTCCGCTCACCAAGCATTTTTTTATTTAAAGTACAGCAAAAACATCAAAATTTTGAAATATTTTTACTGTTTAAAATAATTGTTTTCTATTTTAATATATTTTCAAATGCAATTTATTCCTGTGATTTCAAAGCTGATTTTTAAGATCATTACTCCAATTATGTTGAAAACAGCTGAGTAGAAAGTTCAGAAGAAATGGAAATCTTTCTATTAATCTTTACAATTAATTTGTTATTAATTTGGAATTATTGATTAATTTCCTTCAACTAAAATTATTTACGGCTTCTTTTTTGCGTTATTGATATATTACCTTCCTATTTGATAATGTAATGTTGCTTTGACACAATCTGTATTGTAAAAAGCACTATATAAATATATAAAGGTGACTTGACTTGTACATTATAAATGTCTTTATCATCACTTTTGATCAATTTAAAGCATCCTTGAGAAATGAAAGCATTCATTTCTAAAAAAAAGGAAAAAATAGAAAAAAACTATAGACTCCAGGCTTTTGAATAGTATAGTGTATAATGTTACAAAAGCTTTCTATTTCAGATAAATGCCGATCTTTGGATTTTTCTGTTCATCAAAGAATTCTAAAAAATACGTACTCAACTGTTTTAAATATTGATAATATTTTTTTAATAATAATAATCATTTAGCTTTGATCAAAGGAATAAATTACATTTTAAAATATATTAAAATAGAAAGTCGTTATTTTAAATGGTAAACATGTTTCTCAATTTTACTGCTTTTGCTGTGTTTTGTACCAAATAAATGCAGGCTTGGTGAGCAGAAGAGACAAAAACATTAAAAACATAAAAAAATCTTACTGTTCAGAAACTTTTGACTGGTAGTGTACAATTAAAATAGTTTCTCTATTTTTTTCTTATTAATTTAATTTTATATTTATTCAATGCCACAATGCAAAAAATCTCAGTCCTCCTAAAACTAGGCTTTTTTTATTTAAATGTATTTATTTTAATGTTCTTATGAGATTTGATGTTTTTGCTGTAGGCTTGGATTCGCTTTGCGCACCGTTCCTCTATCTAAATTTCAACAACGAAGGTAAGATTTCTGGCTGTTTTTTTTGATGTATTCATTTATTTATTTTTTGACATTCTTCTTGAGATTAGTGCCTCTAGCTGAACTAACTCAGTCTTGTTATTAATTTCCCTCTCAGCTCTCGCATATGCATGCATGTCGGCCTTCATCCCCAAATATCTGTACAATTTCTTTCTGAAGGACAACTCGCATGTCATACAAGGTGAGGTGATCTTTTTGTTCCTTCATACAGAACTACTGTACTGGATTAGGAGCGTGCAATTTTCAGTGCAGGCTAAAAAAAAAAGTACCCACGTTTTATCAATTTAAAGCATGCCCGATTTGTGTGGCAGTTTGCACATGCTTCATTGCATTGCAGCTGTTTCATAAAAATCCTTTAAGTGTTTATGGCCGTTACACTGCAGTGATTATAGCCATAAACACTTAAAGGATTTCTGTAGCTTGACATTTGGGCATGTTTGTTGTTGCGTTTGCTAGCTCAGCTGTCAGCACTTCAGGAGCAGAATTGCTTTGTTTTGCTCCCCGACTGAGCTTTGAGCAAAGTGTTTGTCCTGCCATGGGTGTAATGTGTTAAAAGTGTTTTTGGCCCGAGTACAGATGCCTGAATGCTCTTATTCTTCACTTCTCCAGAATATCTGACCGTCTTCTCGCAGATGATTGCGTTCCACGACCCCGAGCTCAGCAACCATCTGAATGAGATTGGATTCATACCTGATGTAAGTGTCTTCCTGAGATACATTTTTCAAAATTGACATGAAATCACTTCAAAATCAAATCTAAAGTGACACTGTATTTACTTTTACATGCCCCATGAAATCAATATTAGATTTTTGTGGCTTTTATTCCTGTTAGCTTTGAGAGTCATCTATGTGCTAGTTTACTCCTAAAAGTGTTTCCATTGGCAGAGCAAAAAAGTAACATGAAATGTGTGACCCTGGACCACAAAACCAGTAAGATCATGTTCCATGAAGATATTTTGTAAATTTCCTGCTGTAAATATATCAAAACTTAATTTTTTATTAGTTATATGCACTGCTAAGAACTTCATTTGAACAACTTTAACGGCGATTTTCTCAATATTTTGCATCCTCAGATGAGGATGCATCTGAGGATGCAAAAGAGTTGTATCTCAGCCAAATATTATCATATGCTAACAAACCATACACAAAAGTGTGTTTATTCAATCTCAATGTCAAAAAATACCCTTATGACTGGTTTTGTGGTCTAGGATCACAAAATGTAAGTAAGCAATGTGTTACACAATATTAACTTCTTGTTGCATTGAAGTAGTTAGAAATTTGATCATGTCCACAACACTAAATATAAGCTGTAATAACAGTGACTCTTGCCTTAGAAAACAACAGTGAGCAAGGTTAATTGATATAATATATAATTAAATAATAAATAATTATATTGTAATTTTTTTTAGTTATAGTTAGTGTTATAATAATACTAATATTCTGTTATAACTACATTTCTCTCTTAATTTCTTACTAAATTATTACTATTAAATCATAATAAAATGTAATAATTTTAGAGTTTCTGCAGATCTTAAAAGGTCTTAAAAAGTCTCAATTTGCCTTTTCACAAATTGATGCCTTAAGAGGTCTTAAATTGGATCAGAAAGTTTATAAAGTCATGGCATTAAATGTTAAATGCAATGCAAAAATAAATATCTTTGTCAGTTTTTTTATTTTGCATTAAGTAAATTTGTTCTTTTCTATTCAAAATCATTTTCTAGTGTAGAAATATATTACAGTTTAACCCTTTAACTGTCACTCCCATTTTTGAACATTGACGTGAAAGTGCAGTATTCAAACTTATTTTTTTAAAATTCATGAACAAAAACATTTGTAATATGATTTTGATGTACATTTTCCATGGTAATGCAAAGTCTGATTTTAAAATGGTTTTCAAAGGATGATTTTTAATTTGTCAGTAGTTTAATGAGATTTTAAGTTTTCAAGTGATTATATAATTTCTTATGATTTCTAAAGCGTGAGGCAACGAAGAAAGTCTTTTTGTGACAAAGGTCAGAACTCCTGTTATGAAGTAGATTTTTGAGGTGCACTCTTGTAATAAAGTATAATTTATTTGTAAAAGGGTAAAGTAAACTTAGGTGTCCCACAAAGGGGACGGGTGGCATTTAAGGGGTTAAACAATAACTCATTTTACTTAAAGTAAATTTGTTCTATTTTCAGGATATTTTCAGTTTATTTTCACCTGAATCAAACTCATTTTCTCCCCAGAATTCTCATTATTCTAATGCGTATTTTTGCAGTTTAGACATTTACATTTAGAGAACATATTGACATTGTTTTCCCTTTAATTTATTCCTCAAATTATTTGTAATTTGGTCATAAACAGGTCTGTAAAAAGTCTTAAAGGTGCAGTAGGAGATCTTGGGAAATGCTAACTTTAGCCTGATAGCACTGAACGCGAACGTCCCACCCTCCCTGAACGCATCCAGCGTTACTCACACAGACCAGACACAGCATTATTACAATACATTTTAACACCAAGTTGAAATGTTTAACAGCTCAGTCAGGAAAACTGTGTGGTGCCAATAATGCACGGTATTTCATTTATCTGTAGTACAGATCGCCGACACAGGAACACTGTTTTTCACATGCATTGAGCATAGTTTTTATTCACAAACACAACTGCCTTGCATTGCTCAACATTAGTGCCCCCTAGTGGCTATCATCAGTAGACACGGGAGACGAGATGATGGCGTATTTTCCCTGAGTTTAATAAAACGCCTCATGAATCGACACTCTCGTCCACATACATGGGGATCAACACGGTTGAACCACTGATGTGACAAGGACTATTTTAACGATTCTCGTACTACCTTTCTGGGCCTTGAACGTGTCGGAAAGCTTTTCGATTTCATCAAAAATATCTTAATTCATGTTCTGAAGATAAACGAAGATCTTTCAAGTTGAGCACAAAGTGAGAGTGAGTAATTAATGACAGAATTTTCATTTTTGGGTGAACTATCCCTTTAAATGGTCATGGTCATCGACCAATCCCCTGTCAATAAAAATAGCTGTTATACTCAATTTTAAAGAATTGATATTCACATTATGGCTCATAATGCAATTTTTAAAAGATAAAATGCTTTTGATTACGTATATAATGGTTTGTTTCTGACAGCAGGTGCTCTCTAGAGTGATTGAGCACATCTATGCATTCACGTCGTGTCACACATCAGATCTGCAGTGGCTTGTGTCATTGATAGGGCGCTCACACACGCTGCTGACCCTGAGGTTTGATCGCTGGCCAAGTTTTCCTCAAACACACACACACACACACCGGAACATTCTGGGATCTTTATTTTTTAAAATGCCAAGATGATGTCTCTCTACACTGATGGATAGGTGACCTCCGCAGACAAATCCACCCACAGCTCTGCGATTGAGGGTCCAAATAAATGATGAGTTGTGGGAATCAACACGGAATTGGGTTTTGATGCAAGAGGAGTGAACTGGTGTTCAGTTCAGCCTCTGCACAGCTGCTGTTATGGTTCGACAACAAGAATCAAAAGAAGACTCATGAGAGGATGTAACCGCTGCTGAACTGGAGTCTCTGAGAAGACCATTATATACGCTTAACCCTGACACGATTCCCAATGCATTTGATCTGGAAGTGTTTGTTTTTATGTCAGCACAATCCCAAAGTCACCTTGCACTCTTTTAAAGAGGCAGTGTTAGTATGCTTTTCACTTAAAACAAGATGGACGTTGTTAACATGGGCCAGAAAATCTAGATTGTTTTTGTCCATCACCAGATGCTTGTTTGCAGTTGTTGTCAGTTTAATTTTCACTGTAGTTGGGATAATATTTGATCTTGACCTGACTTATCTTGTTATTATCAAACTGTCTTTGAGGCATGAATACCATCTTGGCTGATGTTAGTCAAGGATTTGGCTGAGTTCAGTAAAGTCTGCTATTATATTTGGCAGCAAAAGGCCTGAAATTCACAGCAAAGTGACCTAGTTTTGTGTCCTGCTTCATGTTGGTATTCTGATAATGTTGGATAGGCCTGTTTGTTTGCCAAAACTAACCGCTTTTGTTTTGATTTGCTTTCAAAGCATTCATTGAATTGCTTTGACAAAATGGCAAACGCGTAATTTCGGACCTAACTGGGTAAAATTCGTTATGATGCAATCAAATACGACGTTCTGTTGCAGTACTGTCTTTTGAAGCACACTAATGGCAGTTTGAAAAATGGCAGTAGGATTTATTTTTTTAAATAAATGTATACATTTATTCAGCAAGGATGCATTCAAATCAGACATTTATTATGTTACAAAAGATTTCAAATAAATGCTGTTCTTTTAATCTTTTCTATTCTGTAAAGAGTCCTCCAAAAATATATATCACTGATTCCAAAAAATATAACGCAGCAACTGTTTTCAACACTGATAATTATCGATAAAACATGTTTTTGAGCATAAATCAGCATGTTAGAATGATATCTGAAGGATCATGTGACATCCTAAGAACCTTTTTTTTAAATTCTGTTTTTCATAATATTTTTTTTTCCCTTTTTAATAATTAAATAACATTGTATTAATAACACAAGCCTAATTAACTGAAATTATGAAACTTACACAATTTAACAGCAATTTATTAAATGTTTAACAAATTAAATAAATTATTTTTAAAATTATTTTTTTTTTCGCTTAAATTTTTCTGGATTCCATTTTAATTTATCTAGACTGTGTTTTGATAAATCAGTTATATTTTATTCATCAAAAAGCATTCTAATTAATAATAGTCATAATTAATTAAAATCATAAAACATACACAATTTAACAGCTATTTATTAAACGTTTAACAAAAAACATATTTTTAAAGGCATGCAATCTGTTTTTTTTTTCCCAAACCAGTTTTTTTTTTTTTTTTTTTTTCAAAAGGATTTTTATTTTATTTTATTTTTTGGATTCCGTTTTAATTTATTTAGACTGTCTTAATAATTAAATGATAAAAAGCATGTCTAATTATTTGAAATCATAAAACTTAAACAATTTATCAGCAATTTATTGAATGTTTAACAAAAATAAAATTTTTAAAGGCCTGCAATCTGTTTTATTTTTCACAAACTCTGTTTTATTATTATTATTTTATTTTTATTTTTTTCCGTTTTAATTTTTCTGGATTCTGTTTTAATAATTAAATTATATTTTACTCATCAAAATCATAAAATCATGGAACTTACACAATTTAACAGCAATTTATTAAAAGTTTAACAAACATTAAATTTTGAAAGCCCTATGAAACGTTTTATTTTGTCCTCAAATTCAGTTTTATTTTTACTAAATTCTGTGTTTTCGATTAATTTTCTGGACTTTTTTTTAACGATTTCATTAAATTTCATAATAATCACATTTAATCAATTTAATAATAATCAAAAGCATCTTTAATTAACAGATTTTTTTCTGAAATGCTGTGTGTATTTACATTTTTCTGGTAAATAAATTCTGGGAATTATTTTTTCTGCTAAATATTCCTTAAAAATAATGTTTTGATAATGTAATGATAGTACTCCTGCTAATAATAAAATTAAGTCATATATTTATGTCACAGTTTCTTCAAGTTAAACCTAACCTTTATTTTGATGGGTTGCTGTGAAGACTCTTAAAAGAATAGTTCACCCAAAAAATTTTCCCATGATTTACCCGCCCTCAAGCCATTCTAGGTCTATATGACTTTCTCCTTTAAGTCGGAGTTGTTTTAAAATTATCCTGGCTCTTCCAAGCTTTGGTGGTGGATAGTGGCTGTTATTTTGAAGCTCCAAAGAGCACATATATCCATCGTAAAACTAACCCGTATGCCTCCGGGGTGTTAATACATGTCTTCTGAAGCAGATTCATGTATTTCTGTAAAAAAAAAAAAAAAAAAATCTATTTTTTTTAATTATAAACTCAAATCATTGACTTCCAGGAACGGCCGCATGCGCGTTCGCGAAAGTCGAGTTCCTGGTTGGTGTAACGTTATTCCAGTTTAAACAAATAAAGCTGTGAAAAAACTCAAGCTCTTCTTCTCTTATAGTGAAATCCACTGACATTTTTTTCTTTTTTTTTTTACCATCTCGTTTTTGAGGTCAGAGATCAGCGAAGAAGCCAGAACTCGACTCTCTCGTGAACGCACATACGCCTTGCCCGAAGTCAGTGATCTGAGTTTATCATTTTAAAAATATAAATATTTTTGTTACAAAAACCCATGGATCTTCTTCAAAAGGCATGTGTTATCCCCCTGAAGGCGTATGGGTTTGTTTTATGACAGATATATACGCTTTTTGGAGCTTCAAAATAATAGCCACTATCCACCACCATTATAAAGCTTGAAAGAGCAAGGATAAATTTTAAAACAACTCCGACTGTGTTTGCCTGGAAGAAGAAAGTCATATACACCTAGGATGGCTAGATGGTGAGTAAATCATTCCTTTAAGTTTCTGTTTCTATATGATATAAAGATATTTTCTCAAAAGAAGCAGTAAATTAAGTTCTCTCATATATTACTCATATATTAAGGTGGCAGAGGCAGAAAACACAATGAGCGTCACGCACTTCAGTATGCGTCATTCATTCATACAGAAACTCGCAAAACATGAAGGATTCATATGCAGCTTAATATTCACAGACACTAGTCCATATTGCATTTTGATTTAAGTGTACTGACCTACTTTTGATTTATTCATCCAAAATTTGGCAAATTCTGTGACAAAAATTCAGTTTTTATGACTGGATCTTGCGATTCCGTCCACGTTTTCCGCGTCGGGACCGCAGACACTAAAAATTCAGCTTTGCCACAGAAATAAATAGCATTTTGAAATACTTGAAACTAAAAAAACAGTTACTTTAAACTGTAATAACGTTTCCCTATATTACTGTACTTTTGATTAAGTAAGTGTAGTCTTGGTGAGCATAAGAGACTTTCAAAACCATACCGACTCCAAACTTTCGAACGTTAGTGTATATTGTTTCCTACACCATCTCTATTGGGTGTCAGGATATCATTGGACCTCGTCTCATCACGCCCAGCTCCTCTTATTTCGACTCCTCCAAACGCGAGCAGATCTCAGACGCTGTGCTGTCATGTTTAGCAGCGGTCAGTCTGTCTCAGTCAGAGATGGAGCTCTTCCCAGCGGGAAGCTGATTTGGCTAGACCGAAGCCTGTCTCGCGCTCGTCCTCTCATTTCTCCCTAAACCCCTCTGAGGCCGAGCCACCAATCAACTGCTGAAATGGATTATACATCCTACCCAACCGCAACCGAGCAGAACCATGGGAAAAGAGGCAGTGTTGGAACAGGTGCTGGAGGGAAACGGCAGAGAGACGCAGGGATGTTGGCTGTTCATTACACTCCCACACACGTCCTCTCGTTTCACAGTGGGCTGTGAAGCAAAGGCCTGAATTACAAATACAGGTTTCCTCTGATGAATTTAACAATCGCTGAGGTGTTTTATTGGGAATTATAAAAGGGCCCGTGCTGTTTATTCATATTAATCACATTGTTGCTCAAGTAAAAATGGCTTTTGTGCAAGAGTGAATGTTCTTTCTTTCTGTTTTTTTGCAGCTGTATGCGATCCCGTGGTTCCTTACAATGTTCACACGTAAGTATCAGCAACTTCTTGGCAGCATTGGGCGTATGCTAATTTCAAAACTTTTTTTCTGGATGATTATACCTAATGCACTACATAATAATAACAAATAGGATCTTATAATGAGGTGTTACCATCCCTTTTCCTCCTAAAGGTCACTAGTTCCTAATGTTCAGCTTTGTGGAATAAAACCTCTTTAAATGAAGGCGTTAAGATGAACCAGTCGGTAAAATTATGGAAGGACACACACCTTGGCTGTAATTATAGTGATTTGCAACTGTAGTAATTTTTGGCGCATAATTTGGTGTGGTGAATTGTTCTGATTACATCTCTGATGATGATAAGCGTATCAGAATTGTTCTTTTTCAGAGACTTGCCAGTTTCCAAAACAATAAGCACTGATGGACTAATTGTGCATTGTTTAATCAAACATACTGTAATGTCCAGTATCTTATGGTTAAAAACACACAATATTAATAATAATTTGTGTATTCTTATTATTAGTAACAATATTTTTACCATTATTGATATTATTATAGCAGTAATACAATAATAATTTAAAACTACACTACCAGTCAAAAGTTTTTGAACAGTAAGATGTTTTTTAAAGTCTCTTCTGCTCACCAAAGCTGCATTTATTTGATCCTAAGTACAGCAGAAACAGTAAAATTTTGAAATATTTTTACTATTTAAAATAACTGTCTTCTATTTGAATATATTTTAAAATGAAATTTGTTCCTGTGATTTCAGTAATGAGTTTTTAGCATCATTACTCCAGTCTTCAGTGTCACATGATCTTTCAGAAATCATTCTAATATTCTGATTTGCTGCTCAAAAAATATTTATTATCATCATCATTATGTTTCAGAAGTTCAGAAGAACAGCATTTATCTGAAATATAAATGTTTTGTGACATAAATATCTTTAGCATCACTTTTGGTCAATTTAAAGCATTGTCGCTAAATAGAAGTATTTCTTTCAAAAAAATAAAAAAGCTTTTAATTAGTATAGTGTATAATGTTACAAAAGCTTTTTATTTTCGATAAATGCTGATCTTTGGATCTTTCGGATTTTTCAAAGGATCATGAAAAAATGCACTCACCTTTTTCAAATATTGATAACTTGAGTAATGATGCTGAAAATTTAGCTTGGATCGTAGGAATAAATTACATTTTAAAATATATTCACATAAACCACAGTTATTTTGAATTTTCAAAATATTTCAAAATATGCTGTACTTTGGATTAAATGCAGGCTTGGTGAGACGCTTCTGACATGAAAAATCTTAACTTTTGACTGGAAGTGTATACTTGTATAATAAAAAAAAAAAGAAAAAATCAAGATGCTGTGTTGTCCTTTTATGGACACAACAATAAACAATAGGTTACTTTAAATGCACAACAAATTAGTTGCTTTTTATATATTTTTTTAAATGACATTACTGTATGTAACGGTCTTTTTTATAAACATGAATGATTCCGGTTCTGAAATCAGAAATGACACAACATAGCAACAGCTGTGATGATACAGAATGCCTGTTGGCCATATTAATGCACAGCTGTTACAGTGCAAAGGCTGCAAAATACACTCGCAATAAGTCATTTCTTGTCCCATTTCCTCTGCAGATGTGTTCCCCCTGCACAAGATCTTCCACCTGTGGGACACTCTGCTTTTAGGAAACTCCTCTTTTCCTTTCTGCATCGGTGTAGCTATTCTACAGCAGCTGAGAGACCGTCTGCTGGCCAACGGCTTCAACGAGTGCATTCTGCTCTTCTCAGATCTGCCTGGTAAGAGTCACGGGTGCAAAACATTTTTAATTTTGTCTTTTGTAGCATTTTATGTCAACCCCCCCATAAATTCCATCTATAATGTTACTCAGGGTTACTAGCAAAAACAGTGATATAGTTTCTCACAACCATTTCTGACCCAACAAGCTGTTGCTGCTGTACCTTTAAGACTTCTGTATGTAAATTACATCTGTTTTGTTTAGCTAACCTCTGTGTGCCAGTCTAGTTCTGACTCTCATTCAACAGGCCAAGTTGCTGAATATTGAAAAGGCATTGATATGTAAACATGGGTGGTTGTATTCTAATGTCAATTTTGAAATTACTCGTTTGCAGTTTAGTTAGCATAAATTTGCATTGTGGATGAATATTTCTGCATTTTACATTGAGCTGTTATTGTAAAAGCTTCATAGTGCATAGAACTTTTATTTTATTTAAAATATTCTATTTTGACCCCTTCAAGCAAGTCAAAGGTCCGGTCACATTTGACAACATTTTGCTGGCAAAAAAGCATTCATTGTCTATTGTTGATAGTGTAAATATGTATGAAGCACAGTTCACACAGAAATCAATTTCAAATCAGTGCCTATAGCCTAGTGGTTAGAGCACTGACATATAGCGCAACTGCGCTTCCGGCCATCCTGGGTTCGAATCCCAACCCATGCACCTTTGCCGATCCCACCTCTCCATCCAACAATTTCCTGTCAGTCTCCACTGTCTTGTCATCTAAAAAAGCATGAAAAAGGCCAAAAAAAAAGAAATCAATTTTAAAAGAAGCAGCTTTCTGTTTGTCAGGGAATATGTTTGCTGCTGAAATGACTGGATTTCACTTACAAAATTTAGCAGCAACAATAAATGTGACCACTCCTTAAGTATGTTCTACAATGATGTTGAGCAGGTGCAATGTGGGTAAATCCACTATATACTGTCGAAACTATGAGTGCTTATGTTTTTGTTTTTTTTTATAATTTAACAAAAATAATTATGAAAATTATTTTAACATTTTTTTTGAAGAACTAGAAGTGTTCAAATTTTTACAATGAAGCTAAAATAAAATATAAATATTAGATTGAAAATTTATATTGCCTTGGTAAAATGCTAAGTAAACTTAAATGAAGTGCTAATAATATTTCTATTATTAGAATAAAAATGTAAAAAAATTGTGCTGGGCAACGATTGACTGCACCCAAAATAAAAGTTTTTGTTTCTGTAACATATATGTGTGTACTGTGTATATTTATTATGTGTATATATAAAGACACACACATACAGTATATATTTTGAAAATATTTACATGTATATATATTCATATAGTTTAAATCTAAATATGTTTAATATATAAACATAACATATTTTTCTTAAAAAAAAAAAAAAATATATATATATATTTACATGCGTGTGTGTGTGTGTGTGTGTGTGTGTGTATTTATGTATACATAATAAATCTACACAGTACACACACATATTATGTACAAAAAATATATTTTTGGATGTGATTAATCGCGATTAATCATTGCCCAGCACTAATGAAAATATTAATGAAAAATAAATAATATTTTATAATTTGCTCATGATATAGCAAAATAATGAATTCTTTATTAAATTAAAGCTCAATTTTTAAGTTAATTGTTGAAAATATTAAGTAAACTAAAAGTTAAAATTAAATGTTTTTTTTCTCTATTTTTATTTTAAATCCCCCCAAAAAAGTTAAAATAAAATGTAAATATTTAGAAACTGAAAATGTTTCTTTGCCAACTAACTAAAATATGTTAAAAATACTAATAAAAATATTAATGAAAAATAAAAAATAGTTTATCATTTGCTCATGATAAAGCAAAACAGCGAATTCTTTATTAAATTAATTTTAAATTAAGTGAATTGTTTATTTTTTTTAATCCCCCAAAATGTTAAAATAAAATAAAATATAAATATGTAGAAAATGAAAATGTTTTTTTGCCAACTAGCTTAAAAAAGTTTGTTTCTAATAAAAATATAATAATGTAAAATAAAATAAAAAATTGTATCATTTGCTCATGATATTGCAAAATAATGAATTCCCAGTTAATTGTTGAAACCTTAAGTAAACTGAAAGTTAAAACTATTTTTTTATTTAAATCCCCCAAAAAAGTTAAAATAAAATGTAAATATTTAGAAAATGAAAATGTTTCTTTGCCAACTAACTTAAATAAATTGAAAATATGAATAAAAATATTATTTTTTTTAGCATTTGCTCATGATATTTCAAAATAATGAATTCTTTATTAAATTAATTTCTCAATTTTTAAGTTATTTGTTGAAAAAAATAAGTAAACTAAAAGTAAAACTAAATGTTTTTTTCTTTTTTTCTTTTAAATCCCTAAAAAAAAGTTAAAATAAAATGTAAATATTTAGAACATGAAAATAATGTTTCTTTGCCAGTAACTTTTTTTTCTCTAATTCCCCCCTAAAAATAAAATGTAAATAAAATTTCTTTGCCAACTAGCTTAAGTAAGTTGAAATTACTAGAATTTCTAAAACTGAAATATAAATAAAAGCTAAATAGACATTTTTAAAAATAAAAAAGTACATAAAAAGATTACATTGATTCCTGATGAAATGACTGAATTTCGCTCACAAAATTTAGCTGAGTAATGATAAATGTGAGCGCACCTAAAGTATATTCTAGATTTTTGTAAAGAAGGTGCATGGTGGGTGAATCCGCTGTATACTATAGAAACGTGAGCAGTGCTAATGAACACGTGTGAGTTTTTCAGCAGTCGCTGTGGACCCAGACTTGGAAACTGCACAGTGATGCACACTTGTCTGGTTAAGCGCACCTTGCCTCCCCTCTGTCAAACAATGTGCTTTATTCCCTGTAAGCTTCCTGACGCCGGGGCTCAGTTGGGACTTGTTGCGATGAGCTCAGGATAAGTTATGCGGCTTATGCCGTTCTTTCCGTGTGGTATGTTGGGAGAGGCAGCTGGCACCGGCGTGGCCTGACGAGTGGCGTTCTGGTCGGAGCAGCCCCATGTGTTTCCTCTGGCATCTGCTTGCCACTATTCCCTGAGGTTGCTGTCAACACGGAGCCGCACGGCATGGCTGAAGTGATGGACGATGATTGAGTCTAATGTGAGGGAATTAGCTGGGAGCATTCAGCGCTGCAGGAACGCTGATGGTGTGTACACTCAGTCACAATGAAGGGATTACTTCCCAAAATAATGTGGAAAATATCACGTTACTGTGGCGCTTGAAAGCAGGAGAATTTCTGAAACTTGTCGCTGTATCTTTCAAGCCAAAACACACTGGGGTAAACAAAGGCTAGGGCTTAAAAAAAGCTTTTTTTTTTTTGTGTGTGTGTGTGTCTGGATTTGTGTGTGTGGACCAGGTGAGATGACAATATCCAAAATCCTTATCTTTGTTGGGACATTATTTTTTTTGGGTACCTTGAGAAAACAAGCTTATAAATCATACAAAGTAGTCTAAACATTCAGAAGGTGTAGGTAGGGGTAAGTCTAGGTGGATAGAAAATACAGTTTGTATAGTAGAAAAACCATTATGCCTATGGATTGTCCCCATAAAACCCAATGTTTGTGTGAAAAAATGCAAAGAAAAAAGGCAGGAGAGCAGCATTTAAATGTCTTGTTCTTATTTAATTGGCAGTAGATATGCATGTTGGTCATACTTCCTATTTTTCCCAGCATCTAAGATGATGTCTAGTCCACTTTAGTGTGTATACATTTGAATACATTTTTTTATTTTTTCATCCTGCAGCCCAAGACCGGTTGCCCACTGAAGCTAAGCAGGGCTGAGTCTGGTTAGTACCTGGATGGGAGACCTCATGGGAAAACTAGGTTGCTGTTGGAAGAGGTGTTAGTGAGGTAGGGGGTGCTCACCCTGTGGTCTATGTGGGTCCTAATGCCCTGGTATAGTGATGGGGACACTATACTGTAAAAAGCACCGTCCTTCGGATGAGACGTTAAACCGAGGTCCTGACTCTCTGTGGTCATTAAAAATCCCATGACACTTCTCGTAAAGAGTAGGGGTGTGTCCCCGGTGTCCTGGCCAAATTCCCTCCTCTGGCCTTTGTCTATCATGGCCTCCTAATAATCACTTTCACTGAATTGTCTGAATTCTCTCTCCTCTCCACCTGTAGCTGGTGTGTGGTGAGCGCACTGGCGCCGTTGAACTGTGGCTGCCGCCGCATCATCCAAGTGGATGCTGCACACTGGTGGTGGTTGAGGAGAGATCCCCTATATGATTGTAAAACGCTTTGGGTGTACGGCAATACACAATAAAGCGCTTTATAAATACCTCATTCATTCATTCATTCATTAATCTCTAGAAAATAAAGATACAAAACCATATATAAATAGGTAGGTCTCTCTCTCTCTGTCACACACACACACAAACCTATAATATTATCTTATTATTGTTTTGTTCTTTAAAAAAAACTGTACCAATTTAGAAAATAAAGATACAAAACCATATATAAAGGGGTAGGACACTTAAAAAAAAAAAGGAAAAAAAGAAAAGAAAAGAGAAAGTAAAAAAAAAACTAACAAACATGTTTCTAATTCCTGTTTTTAAAATAATGAAGAAAATAAAGATACAAAATCATATATAAAGGGGTAGGGCACACACTTAAACTTATATTATTATCTCATTATGTTATTCTTAAAAAACTGTACCAATTTAGAAAATAAAGATATTATGGTATTAACTCCTGTTATTCATGAAAAAAAAATTGCCAGTTTAATAAAAATAAAGATACAAAACCATATATTAAGGGGTTGGACACACACACACACACAAAAACTGATATTAATAACATATTTTTTTCTTTAAAAAAAGCATGTACCAATTTAGAAAATAAAGATTATATATATATAGGGGTAGGACACCAAAAAAGAAAAAAACCTTATTAACCATTATTCTTTAAAAAAAAAAAAATCTATTTAGAAAATAATAAAAAAAACTATATATAAAGGAGTAGTTTTCTCCCCCAAAAAAGAACCCTTATGTTATTAACTCCTGTTATTCATAAAACAACAATAAAGATACAAAACATATGAATGTGTGTATGTGTGTGTATGTGTGTGTGTGTGTGTGTGTGTGTGTATATATATATATGTATGTGTATATATATACACATACATATACACACACATTTATATGTATCATTTAGCCTAACACAGTACATGGAGCAAGGGATTTTTTATTATATAACAAATAAAAAGAAAATAGATAGAATAAAAAGAAAAAGCAAGCTAATTAATTGTTAGTTGTATAGAGAGAAGCTAGTGTTTAGTATTTTATTTATATTTTTTTAAGAAAACAAGCAGGAAGTAAATGAATAGAGTAAAAGTCTAAAAGGGCAAGTTTATATATAAACCAATATTACAAAAACATTTCCAATATGTATTATTTTCTACTTTACTTGCAATGCACATAAAAATATGAATAGTAAATTTTACCCTTTTTTTTACAGTAATATGCACATGAGATGAAGACTCATCTTGGTAACTTACTTTTAAAAGTGCTGCAGACCTTGTTTTAGTAGTGGTTGCATTTCAGCGCAAACTGACCAAAGCGGAGACTTTTAAAAACAATGGCATGGCTGCTCACATTCGCTCTGTATATCCTTGGCGCTCAGTATGAATGGTCAGTTGACATACATTTTTGGTTGTGTAGTGTGGATGGAAAACGTTTCTGAAGTGCAGTAAAAATGCCAGTGTAGACGAGGATCAAATGTGTATTTTAGGCCCTGTTCACACTAGTGCGCTTATATTCACCGCAGTGTCACTACTTATTGCACCTTTAAAGCTGAAATGTGCAGCGCTAGTGGCATCAAACAGAATTGCAAAAGTGATGACTTGTAACAGACAGTCCTGTTCAAATTTTTTTTAGTTTCCAGAAACTAGGATTGTCACAAAGATGAGTATGATTTCGCAGGATGCCTGGTTCTGTGGTGTCTGTCAGGCGGCAGTGATCATTCCAAAAAAAAATTGCAAAGGAAAAGCAAAATTCTAAACAAATCAACTTTAACATCAGCAAAACCATTGCACCAGCCATCACAGAGAAATCTGTTATAGACGTGGCAGCGATGTTCAACAGAAGCCCGTGAGACACGCCATTACTCCGTCCTGTCAGCAGACAAATATCCAGCTGGAAGCAAAGCACAAATCACATTTTGACAAAAAGAGGATCTGACTACAAGTGGCTAATAAGCATCTGTCACTGACAAGTCTGGAAATAGCTTGAGAGGTTTTACAGGACAGTCTTCTATCAGATGTTGCTGAAAAACCTGACATGAGCAGAGAACGCGAGGGATGCACAATGAGGTTTGATCAGTTCCTAAAGCCAGATTATCTACTAGTGCTGTTTTCGAGTTGTCCTACTGTGTCAAAACCTGTTAGTCAGTGTTATATCATGTAAATCTACTGGCCTGTAGGAGTATCTGTATAGTTTAACACTCAGTGGCATGTAGATGACTGAATTTTAACAAATAAGCTGCCTGGGTATGTTTTTTTTTTTTTAAATAATCCATTATAAGTGGACTAAATCATTGACATACGTCATCCATCATAAATCATTGCTGTTGGATATTTTCTTTTTCTTTTTTCTTTTGTACATGTTGTCTGATCTCGTATTTTGTGATATTTGTTTTATTTTGGCACTGTTGACATTTTATTACCTCCTTAGGCTAACACTGTCTAAATTTTTTAAAGCATGCATATGATTTTGATTTTTTTGTGTTCTTTATAGTCAAACAAGGATATACAAAAGTA
This sequence comes from Cirrhinus molitorella, assembly GCA_033026305.1. Taxonomy (NCBI): domain Eukaryota; kingdom Metazoa; phylum Chordata; class Actinopteri; order Cypriniformes; family Cyprinidae; genus Cirrhinus; species Cirrhinus molitorella. The sequence continues at coordinate 35,693,185 of CM065120.1, forward strand.
TGAGAAGGGAAAATAGTTTACAAATCTAAGAGTTTAAAACTCATAAAAACAATGTTTAAAATGTTTGTATAATGTTACTAAATTTTTCTATAACCAATGTATGAAAATGTTAAGTTTTAAGTTAAATGTATCAAATATGTTTTTGGAGTGTACACATCTTTATTGTTTTCACAAATCATTATATACGCATGTATCATATCATATATATCCACACACTTTGAATTCTTATTTCTTAATTTCTTATGAAGTTTCTTATGCTCATCAAGGCTGTTTATTGTAATATTGTGAAATATTATTTCAGTGTAAAATAACTGTTTTGTATCTGAATATATTTTAAAATGTAATTTATTCCTGTGAAGCAAAGCTGAATTTTTAGCATCATTTTTCTAGTCTTCAGTGTCACATGATCCTTCAGAAATCATTCTAATATGCTGATGTATTATCAGTGCTACAAACAGTTGTGCTCAGGATTCTTTGATGAATAAAAATTTTAAAAGTGCACCATTTATTTAAAATAGAAATATTTTCTAACAATATACACTACTATTCAAAAGTTTGGGGTCAGTAAATTGTATTCTTTCTTTTTTTGAAAGAAATTAGATAACCGGTTTGACGATAAATCATGATAAAATTCTCCACGGTTAGTATTACCGTTTCATCTTTAAATTATCATTAAAACCGTATTTGATTACCACGATTTGAACAACTTATGATAAATATATTCTGTCCAGTGTAAAGCAGAGTTTAAATAACAGTCTCATGTGCGCAGAGCACGCAGAGTAGTTTCGTTTTGAATGAAATCATGACGGAAAGATTGGAGGTTTTAAAAGGGTGCTGAGGGAATATACAAATGAATATAGAAGTGAATGAATTATATGAATATACCTTTAATGGTTCTGACTGTCTTCAGAAAAGATTCGATGGCATTGTGTTTTGATCTTCATTCCATGTAATGCCTAATCAAGTTGTGTTCTTAATCGCAATGCTTTGTCCACGGAGTTTACAGAAACAGTTGTAACTTTGCTGTTCCACAAGTGCCGCCTAGTGGCAGAGAGTGGATTTACATTGACTTACAATTATGTTCAGCCTGTTTGTAGTTTGTCTAGATAAGACGGACCAAATTTTCATGCATTGCTGTCATTTGACCTTTTGACTAAAAACAAGGATTCTACAAATTTAAACAATTCACATAATAGGCTACATCTAGAATTATTTTGATAAAACACATATAACCATTTATTGATTTGACAACCATTTTCTTTATTTAAAGGCTAAAATGTGGTTTACCATTTTATAAAACTTTTTCAAAGCTTTATTTGAACATTTCAAACATGTTATTAGATAAGTGTTGAAGAGAACTGTTGTCAGTCATGTTATAATATAAAATCTTATTGGTAATGTTATTGTTTTAGAGTTTGTGCAAACAGAAGTCATTTTATATGTTGTTTGTTGATTTTAAATATAAAACTTGGTGAAACAATTTGTGTAAGTACTTTTTAAACATTTCCAGCACATTTTAACAATACCGTGATAATATTGATAACCGTGATCATTTTTGTCACTATAATCGTGATAAGAAAATTTCATACCGTTACATCCCTATCATCAAGGATGTGTTAGATTGATAATAAGTGATAGTAAAGACTTATTGTTAAAATCTTAAATAATTATATTTTGAATAAATGCTGTTCATTTAAAAAAAAAATGGATGTTGCCAACATAATTCTAATAATAAATCAGCATATTAGAATCATTTCTGAAGGATCATGTGACACTTAAGACAGGAGTAATGGCTGATGAAAATTCAGCTTTGCATCACAGGAATAAATTACATTTTAAAGTATATTAGAAAAGAAACCTTAATTTTATATTGTAGTAACATTTTGCAATATTTTTTTATATTTTTGATCATATACATGCAGCCTTGATGAGCATAAGAGACTTTTTTAAAAACATTATATATTTAACATAATAATAATCATAATATTAATAATGATACTGACATTGACAGACAACCATGATTGTCTAAAAAGGTTCAATTTTTGATACAGCTTACTTTTTCAAATATTATTATTTAATATAAAATAAATTGGGCAGTGTTTTTGAAGAAAAAATATATTTCTATATTCTTGCAGGGGAAAAAAAATGTTCTATTAATTAAACACATTGAAGTACTTTAAAAACTACTTCCATCTCCAGAGTGTTACACCACCTCAGTATATTCTTTACTTTAATAATATCAAAATGAATTTTAAATCAGAATCATCATGCAAGAGGTGTTTTCCAATAATGTCTGTCTGTATTAGTTGTATTTTTAATGTAACTTTAACTCGCATAGAAGAAAAAAGTTTATCATTGATCTGTTATGCTTTCTATGCTGTTATTCTATTTTATTTTTAGACTTGCTACCATGGTAATAGCAATATTTCAGGACATATCCTGGCATTACCTGTTTTTTGTTTTTTTGTAATGTGGTAGTGGCAGTATCTTTGTTTATTGTTGGGGTGTGCGATATATATCGTCTGCAATAATATCGTAATTGTTGTTTTAACGATGTGTGATTTGACATTTTCACAAAAACAAACAAAACACACCTACAGAGTGCGCTCATAACGTTACATTACGTGATGAACTCTGGCACGCATCATTTTATATAGTTAATCAATATCACAAAGACTACAAATGTGACATTGATTTTACACAACAGTTCAATAAACAAGCTAATATTAAAAGACTTACGTTATAGACGGCATATTTCCTGTTTTTGCTCAATTTCGCCAACGAAAATCATTCCAAACACAGCCACAGTACTGTTTTGTGTCTCTGAGCAACATGGCGGTGTTTCGTTCCTGAATGAATCAACCGTTTAAATGATTCGATTCAATCGTGATGACTCACTTATTAACAGCGACTTGATGCCACCTACTGGTGGTTTTAATTTCACATTCAAAGTGTCTTTTCACTTTTAAAATAATTTTAAAATGTGTAAATACATTTAAATGCCACTTCATATGCAACTTCTGCAAAGATACATTTTGTTGATAAAGATTTAATTTGTTTAGTAACAACCTAAATGTATTATTATTATAATTGGCTGGTTAAATGTAAGAATTTGACTCAAAAGACAATGCACACACATTTTATAAAGGTAAAAAATGCCTATAAAAGGTACAAATCTATTTAACCCTTTAACTGTCACTCCCTTTTTTTAACATAAAAAAAAACTACATTTTAATAATTCATGAATGAAAACATTTTGTAATATGAATTTGATGTACATTTTCCATGGTAATGCAATGTCTGCAATTTTGAGATTTTACATTTTCTATTGATGTATAATTTCTTATGACTTCTAAAGCGTGAGAAGAAAGAAAGGCAAAGAAGAAAGTCTTATTGTGATAAAAGTCAGAACTCCTTTTATGATGTGGATTTTTTGTAGTGCACTCTTGTCACAAACAAATCTATTACTTTTCCTACATAATTTGTAACACAAAACAGTAGTCAAATATCTAGTTTGTCATGATTAGATTAGGATTTATTTGTAATATGGTGAAGTAAACTTGAGTGTCCTGCTGATGGGACGGTGACAGTTAAAGGGTTAAACTTATTGGAAAAGCATAATTTCTATCACTGCTGTGAACTGACCACACAGAATATGAAGAATATCAAAAACTTTTCCTTAAGCACAATAACACACATAGCAACATATCGTCTAATTATCGTTATTGATAAAATCCCAGAAAATATTGGGATATTATTTTTTGTCAATATCGCAAACCCCTAGTTTATTGGAGTATTATGCTAATATCATTGCATATACCTTCAAAAATCACAAAATACCATAAGTGCTAATCTACTATGGCTGTACAACGATACAGCCACAGAACTTTTGCAAGGCTCAGCTAGTTGTCTAGGTAGTTTTTTTTTTGTGTGATTCAGAGGAAGACTGTGAGAATTATTTACAAACATGTCACATTATTTCTCTCGGGGAAGTCTGTAAATGTTGCCTGGGGTTTTTTGGGCATATGCAAAGCATCAGTATTCACAAAACAGGGAATTTGTTTCAAAGCAAAACTTTTGTCAGCTTACTGACTAGCAACATTATGCGGTGAAAATCCACGAACACACAAGCTCTCCGAGAATTAAACGCCTTTGAAAGTTTGGCTTTTGAAGTCGAGCATAGGGCTTTTTTCCGTAGGTTGAACGGAGGTCTCCAGGGATTGGCGTCTCTTCTCTTTTCTGTCTGTAATTGTGACAGCGGTGTAATTAACACCGCGTGGGGCGGTAGTTCCTGGCAAACGTGGATGAACATGCAGACACTTATGTTTGAGAAGGTCACAGCTGTCATTTCTTCCACCGCATGCTGTTGAGTTGTGCTCCTGCTTTTAATGCGTGCCTCAAATGCCTCGATTTGCCTCGCATGCAACTGCGCCTGCCTCTGTTGTTACTGGATCTCCCTGGCAGGCGTCCATGATGTGGGCCGTTATCTCACATCTTGCGATTGTTTCGCTTCGTTTGTCTCCAAATCGCTCATTTTAAATGGCTATTTCCTCGTCGCAGAGGAGCGAGTGGCATTAAACATTTAAAAGCCATTGGAAGGAGACTGGTGTTTCCAAACGGGGTGCAGGTCGATGCCGCTGAGATTTAGAGATTTCATTTTTCTGTTCTTTTCGCTGGCAAGCCACATGAAAAAAAGTCTGAGGAGTTGAGGGAGAAAGCTCCTTTTATAGGTAAAATATTTTTCCTTGCTGCTTACCAGCTTCTTCTCGGTTTCCTGCAGTCAAACACTTTCAGTCTCAAACACACACACACACACACACACACATTTCAGAGTTTTTATATGCAAAATGTTTTTAACTCTAACTCTCAAACCTGTTGATATCAGTAGATTTAAAGTGCAACTTGATTTTAAAGACACTTTGGTCCAAACTATTTGGTCTTTCTAACAACGGTAATCAGCAGCACTTGTTCTTCCATCGAGATGTTTAATTTTTCCAGAGATCCAGCCAACATTGCACAAACATGTATGAATCACTCGCAGTAATTGTTCAGCTAATTTTGACTAAAAAGAGTGAGCAGTGCTTGAACATGCAGTTCTCAATTACCACAATGTTACAGTTGTGAATGTTTGCCTTTGCATTGCTGTGTGGCTTGGGAATTCTAAGTGGTTTCTAGGGGAACAAATTCAAATATTGAAAATATGTCATAAAAATATCATAAAAATGCATTGCATTCCAAATCTTAAGAAGCTGTGCAAGTGCTTTTTCTGTTGAGCATTGAAATTTAAGATGATCTGCAATGATAATTTTCATTGTTGAATCATTGATTCATTGAGTGAAGTGAACCCAACTGAACCCTTTTCTAGCAAAAACTCACTTAATTTTTAACTTCATTTTTCTGAAAACAAGAAAATATGCAGATTTTTTTTTTTTTTTACTTGTCTAGGAAATCCTTCTTGATTTAAAATTTTTTTAGATATTTTGGCTGGAAACAAGACAAAAAAATCTAAGTAGGAAATGCATTTTTCATTCAAACCATGTTTTGTGAACCAGTTCTTTTAAAAGGTCTGACTCAATTATTTATTTACAAATCATATTGGTACTTCTGTTGTGGTGTTGTGCAGTGTGCTTTCGATAAGTGGTTATGTAAAAATTATGAATTTTGCATATATTTTGTTACGTTGGTTTCTCAACTACCCTCTGAGGGTAATTACATGTTTTATTTTTATGCATTTAGTGGATTCTCTTATTTAAAGAATTGTATGCTGTGTTGAAGCTGTACATGTTTATTAATTTATAAATGTGAATTTTTCTGGGAGTCAAACCCATGATCTTTGTACTGTTTGAGTTAAATTAAATTAAATTTAATTTAATTTAATTTAATTTAATTTCTGTTTACATTTTTTCTAGACTCTGGTTAATGGTTAAATTAGAATCATTCAATCCAAATCCAAATTTAACAGCAATTTATTAACAAATTAACACAAATTATATTTAAATAATATAAATATATATATATATATATATATATATATATAGTAGAATTTTTTTTTATTATTATTATTTTGTATAATTTTATATTATTGTTTTTTATTATTAAGAAAAAAAACAGTATTATTATATTTCTTTTTTTTATTTCTTTTTTTATTTATTTATTTTTTTTTTGCAAAATAAATTTTAGTTGAAAATTTGTCTGGTAAATATTACATAAAAAATGTTTTAATAATTTTATTATTAGAAGTAGTACTATCATTACATTTGGCAACATATTTCTGTCACAGTTTCTTCATGTTAAACCATATCGCGTTTTCAATTAAATGTACTGACCTACTTTTGATTGATTTCATCCAAAATTTGTGAGATTCTGTGACATTCCATGTTATAAATTCCAGTAAATTCCATTTTTGGCAGTAAATTAAATTTTATGACTGGATTCCACGATTCCGTCCGCGTTTTCCACATCGCATCATAGGACCCTATGTATGAGAAGAATTAATGTTGAAAGTTTGCTGTTTTTACCTGATTTTCTTTTTTTCTTTTTTGGACAGTAGCAAATAAAATTAGGGTCCATTAGAACTGGAACATAACGATTGTAGATTGTTACTTCTACAGTTTCATTCAGAAATTTTCACATAATACAAAGTGAAAAGGTGTTTTTCATAGGTTTCAAGCTTTGGTAACCATTACCGTTGTAATTAATTGGCAAAATTGACTAGCACAGTCTTCAGAATTTCTTCTTTTGTCATCCACTGGGAGGAGAAAAAGGGGTTGGAAAGACATAAGGGTAAATAAACATTGACAGAATGAATACATATGAGCTAAGAGTTATTAAAATCCCTGACCCCAAGTATAAGCAATAGCAATAAAGGTCCTTTATCATTGAAAAATAGCTGGGTTTCGGTTATTTTGCTTCCCCAGAGTTATTAGTATATATATATTAGTATTATATAAGTATATTTTCTGAATGGAAAAAGTGTACAGTCTATAATGAAACACAGAGTTTCATTATACACTGTACACTTATTCATTTATGCCCATGCCCTAAACCCATTCCCATAGCATTCAATAAGACATTATTTATTGAGACTATTAAGCACTGTCATCACATTCCTCTGTGTTTGTTTGACCCACTTGTTGGTACATGACTGTGTTTACTTTACACACTGTTAGCGCTAAATATAGAGTTGGTGAATCAGTGCCTTGTAATTCCTGCCTCCTGTACACAAACGTCTCAACTTGCTAATAACATGTTATCATTTTTTTATTTCTATTTTCTCACGCAGGTTACTTATTAAACCATAGAGACTGGGTTTGTATATGTGACTGCGTGTTGTGTTTTGGCCACAACTGCAGACATCCTTTTTGGTTTCACAAAAGCGAGCTATATTTGTTGGAGAGAAGTCGTGGAGGTGAATTTTTTTTCTCCTCAGTCTTTTATTCCCTCATAAAGAGGTTTTAGCTAACCACTATCACCTTTATCAAGGGCATTTTTTCTTCCCCCTTTCATGCCTTTTGGAAACCGTGGGCTGGAAAATGATGGCAGTGATGAAATGTATTCGCGAGCCAATAGGTGTTAAATGGCCCAGGTTCACTCACTTTGCACTTTGTCATTATTTTGTAGACTCTGAATGGACATACTAACATTAATCCATTCTGTCAAGAGAAGCCATGAAGCTCTGGGTGATGTTCAATGTAAGCGCTCCACCGATATACATTTTTAAAGGGGCTTGCTGGTGTTACTTTCTATAAAGAGTATCTCTGATAGATAAGATATGATTGATATTGATCAAAGAATTCACTCATATATAATATATAATATATATATATATATAATTTTTTTTTTTTTAAAGAAGTCAGCAAAAACAGTAGTAACAGTATTATTTTGAAATATTTTTACTATTTCAAATAACTCTTTTCTATTTGAGTATATTTTAAAATGTAATTTATTCTTGTGATTTCAAAGCTACGTTTTTAGCTTCATTACTCCAGTCTTCAGTGTCACATGATCCTTCAGAAATCATTCTAATATGCTGGATTGCTGCACAAAAACATTTATTATTATGTTGAAATAAGATAAGTAGAATTTTTTTCAGGTTTCTTTGTGGAATAGAAAGTTCAGAAGAACAGCATTTATCTGAAATAGATTTTTTTTTTACATTATACATGTCTAAATCGTCATTTTTTTTTTATATCAATTTAGAGCATCCATGCTAAATAAAAGTAATAATTTCTAATACATTTTTAAATATATTCAAGAAGAACACAGTTAATTAATACATTTTTTTTGGATCAAATACTTTGGATTCAATAAATGCAGGCTTGGTGAGAAGAAGAGACTTCTTTAAAAAACATTAAAAATCTTACTGTTCAAAAACTTTTGACTGGTAGTATATATAATGTGCTATAGTTTTGTTTGTTTTTTTTTTGTTTTTTTGTTTTTTTTTAGGAAATTAAAACTTTTTTCCAGCAAGGATTCATTACATTGATAAAAAATTCAAATTCAATTTTTTTTTCTATGTTTTTCATTCATTAAATAATCCTAAAATATATATATCATGGCTTCCACAAAAGTAATAAGCAGCACAACTGTTTTTAACCGTTTATCAACCAAATATTAGAATGATTTCTCAAGTCAAGTCAAGTCAAGTTGAGCTTTATTGTCATTCCGCTACATGTGTGGACATACAGTGGAACGAAATGTCGTGTCTCGCAGGACCACAGTGCTACATAAATAAACAAATATAAACATACAACACTAGACATAGGAACAATTTTTAAACCTATACATAGCTAACCTACTGAAAGCGGTAATCTAACTACACATATACTATAAATAATTGACTATATACACAAAACATAAGACAGACTACATAAGTACTTTACATAATAACTGTGCATGGTATTGTGCAAAAGAGGTATTTAGGGTTAGGAACCAAATAGTGCAATTTTATTTGTGGTGCAAGTAAACATTCAGGTCCTTATAACATGAATTGTTAATAAGGAAGTGTCTGGTGCATGTAGAAAGAAAAGAGTGTTTCTACAGGTGGTTTGTTCAGTCCGTTCACATGTGTGTAGCACACTCTGAGTTGCAGTGTTTTGAGTTTTTCTACAGTCTACTTTGTGGATAAGAGGGGGGTGAGGTGGTTGGAATTGAGGGCTCTCACAGCCTGGGGGAAGAAGCTGTTGAGTAGCCTAACAGAGCGGGCTCTGATGCTCCTGTACCGTCTTCCTGATGGCAGGAGCTGGAAGAGACTGTGAGAGGGATGGGTGGGGTCCTTCACGATACTGGCGGCTTTACCGGAGCATCGTTCAAGGAAAATGTCCAGAATGGAGGGAAGAGGGGCACCGATGATCTTTGCAGCTGTGTTCACTGTCCGTTGGAGGGTCTTGCGGTCACCAGCACTGCAGTTCCCATACCAGACAGTGATGCAGCTGGTCAGCACGCTCTCAATGGTGCCCCTATAGAATGTGGTGAGGATGGGTGGAGGGAGACTTGCTCTTTTAAGTCGGCGCAGGAAGTGGAGTCGCTGTTGCGCTTTCTTGGAGAGTGATGTAATGTTTGTGGTCCAGGTGAGGTCTTCTGTTATGTGCACCCCCAGGAATTTAGTGCTGCTCAGCCATTCAGACCATCACTGATTACAAGCCCCTGCCACAGGCCTGCGATGACGACACATCCCTCCCAGACGCACTCAACCTCTTTTATTCACGGTTTGAAATGCAGAATGACACACCTGCACAAAAACTGCCCACACCTCCCAACGACCAGGCTCTCTGTCTGTCTCCAGCCGATGTAAGGAAAACTCTGAAGGATCATGTGACACTGAAGACTGGAGTAATGACGCTGAAAATTCAGCTTTGCATCACAGGAATAATTTACAAAATAATGACTAAAAATTACAAGATATTATTAAATATCTTCAACTAAAAATGATTATCTTAAATTGTGGTAACATGTCACAATATAAAATTTTTCCTTATTTTTAATTAAATAATAAATATAAAAAATAATTACAAATCTGACCTCAATCTTTTAAAAAGTAGTATGTAATATGTTATATAAGGTAACATTTTAAACATAACATTTCTGTTAATCAACCAAGCAGACTTGGTCATGGTTCAATGCAGATGTAATTTCATAATATCAATTCTGACTTCTTGTTCAGTGTGATAAGTCTTTAACCACAGGATTCACTTATTTACCAGGCACCCTTCCAAAAATGTACCACGATAACCATTTTACACCAAAATATCACAGCTACTACAATTATTATGATTACAAGCATAATAATGTCTATTCCATACCCGTATAGGGCTGATTTCACTCTTCCAACCGTATCAGATGTCTGTCATTTAGTTCTTATCCTCTTTTCCCACTGAATCCAGATGACTCCTTCACGCATGTATATTATATACATATATGTCATTGAAGAATATTAGATGTTAAAATATTCAAAGTTCATTAAAAATTGTAGAAACTTGGTGGTGTGTCTGATTAAAACACTGGAAGCAGCACCAGTCCTTTGCTCTCTTTTATTCCATTGACGAGAAGAATCAAATCTTTAACAATCAGCATGAGATGCAGTAAACCCATTCACATAGTGCAGGACTACCATGATAGACATGATGAATTGGTCAAACAGGATGAATAGGATGAGGAGGATGGTTTTAGGTCACTACAAACAATATAAAAAGAAAATTATACTCATAAACAGCTCCTCAATAAACATCATTTACTCAATCCCCATAAGGATTAAATATCTAAACAATTCAAAAGAAACAAATTCAAACAATACAATTGGCAAACAAACTTACTTAACACATCCTAAGGATTGGAATTCAAAGGACATGGTTGGGTGCCCATTCAAACACCCACACCTCACCAAAGCAAAAAGAGGATAAAGGAAGGAAATGAGGTCTATTTATAGACCTCAACCAGAGGGAATGTGGGTAATGTAGTGCACCATATATGGAATTAACCCTAAAGGTAAATTACTAGGAATTGTGGGAGATGTAGTTCAAAAATTAAAGTAAAAATTCACAACAGTCATGCCATCTGAGAGTCTGAATAACGTCTGTAGCTAATACTGTGACAAAAGCTGTTTATAAAGATGGGATGTGGAATGCATAGCCAAATCTGTCTTTCGATTAGGTGATATTTGTCTTGGCTTCACTGGGAATGCTGTGCTGGAAGGTGGTGGCGTTTCATGCAACATTCATGCGATGTGACTGAATTACTTTACTTATTCCTTCCGTGCCACTGTGTAGGCTTGGGATTCGAGAATGGAATGGGACACACATGTGGGATGTCAGGGACCTCTGGTGCATGAGCTGTTCGGTTCGATTGGGAGGATGTTATATTAGAGATATGGCAGAGGTGACGACGCGCCGTAATTATGACGCCCGCATGTCTCGAACCTCCAGATCCGTCTGTCGCTCTTCATCTCTGCCTGTAGATTTGGGTCAGTGAAAGGCGGGACGGGGAGGTGATGGTTGGAGGAGAGGTGGATCGTCTGTCACAGTCTCTAATGCACTGACTGATTGGTGCCTCATCTCTCATGCTGTTTGCATTCATTCTCCTCCTCCTCACTCTGTTCCAAAGCCTTGCTTGCCATCTTAACTGGAAAAGAGTCTCATAGGTGACTGATTTGAAGCACATCACATAGACAGAATCTCCGCGTGCCATACAAATAGCAAATCCCACACAAAGCATTTGAGAGACTTGACTTAGAATGGCATGCAAGTTCTAGACATAAAAATCACATTCACTTTCTGCACTGAGAAATTTTGAAGGGAAACTCCAGGTATTAAGACTGTATGGCTTAATATAATGCAAATAATGTCTCTTTCTTAAATATGTAGTAGAACCCTTGAAAGATTTGTTATATTAAAAAATATACATATTTTTGACTATGGAGGACGGCGTTATTCAATTGACCTATCAGTAAGCCCCGTCCACCTTAGTTACTGTTGCTGCCTCGGACAAACAAACAGAGTTTCCAGGTGTCTTACAATGACAGTTATCAGTGTGAAAACCTTGTCCGAAGATGTTTTTGATCAATTTTAAATACAGAAGGACCACCTCTCGTCGAGGAGCATTCGAGTAAGGCTTTAATATGCCATGGAGAGATATATAAATGATTTTAAAATAAATATGGTGTGTAACATGATTAATGAAATCGAGGGTTTACAGATCACAATGCAAACGGAAGAAATCTCATGTTACAGTCGTCACGATCGCAGATGACAACATCCAGGATCAACACTGTTTATGTACCGCAGTGTAAGATTAATTATTTTACATTTAACCAGTTCAATATGGAGAGGCACTGAAATGTAGACCTTTGTTTATGTGTTTTTGACTTACACTGTACATGACGTGAGAATAGTTAGCTGAGGTTTGTGCGTTAGCATGGACTCACTAACTTTAACGTTAGCTAGCTTTAGCCAGAGATATTAACAATATTTACAGACATTCACTGCTTGAGCAGATGAAAAAGGCCACTTAATGAGAGTATGACAACCAGAAAATAAACATTAAATAATACAATGAATTCCCAATTTCATTGCCAGTCCTCTCAGGATACCTGTAATCAGTGTTACAGATACCTCAGGCACATAGTTTTATTATTTTTGTAGCATAAACACCACTAAAACGACGAGAGCTTCGGATCTACCAATATTTCTCTATGGTGCTGCAACCTACAGATGTCTTGAGTTCCATCTCTATGCAGCTGATACTCAACTGCCATTGGCTCATCTGCGTTCTAGGGGTGGGGCTTACCGATAGGTCAATTGCGTCAGGTGGTTACACTTGGTGAGCTAGTGGCACTACCTGTTGCTATTTTTACCACAACACAACTCTGATACTGATACAATGCCACATTAGCCCCTTTCACAAAGCAATCCCGGTAAATTGCCAGAAAATTACCAGTACGACTTTACCAGTAAATGTAGAAATATGCTGTTCAGACAGGCAACGGTGTTCAGTTTTTGAAAAGGTCCTATTCACACATGATCTCGTAACGGTAATTTACCAGTAAAGACCATTATCATTATCAAGAGGGGTTTGTTCTGACACAGTTTAACTCTTGATTTCTTGTCATATTTTATTACCATTTTCTAAGCTGTAGAGAACAAACTGCGATAATGTGAGAAATGTTAAAGAAACTCCACTTTTTTTGAAAATAGGCTCATTTTCCAACTCCCCTAGAGTTAAACAGATGAGTTTTACCGTTTTTGGATCCATTCAGCCGACCTCCAGGTCTGCCGTTAGCACTTTTAGCATAGTTTAGCATAAATCACTAAATCAGATTAGACCATTAGCATCTCGTTCAAAAATGACCAAAGATTTTCGATATTTTTTAAAACTTGACTCTTCTGTAGTTACATTGTGTACAAAGACCGACAGAAAATAAAAAGTTGCGATTTTCCAAGCTGATATAGATAGGAACTATACTCCTGTTCTGGCGTAATAATCAAGGAACTTTGCTGCCGTACCATGGGTGCAGCAGGTGCAATTATATTACTATATTCAGACCTGAATATAGTCCCCAGTTACTTTACTATTACCTTAGTGGCTAAGTGCTGGTCACGTTGGAAGTTACCTAGCTGGGAACTATTTTCAGGCGCTGCGTAATATCATTGCGCCTGCTGCACCCATGGTACGGCAGCAAAGTTCCCTGATTATTATGGCAGAATATCCATATCAGCCTGGAAAATTGCAACTTTTCATTTTCTGTCGGTCTTAGTACACAATGTAACAGAAGAGTCAAGTTTTAAATGGGAAAAATATCTAAAATATTTGGTCATTTTTGAATGAGATGCTAATGGTCTAATCTGATTCAGTGATTTATGCTAAGATATGCTAAAAGTGCTACCGGCAGACCCGGAGATCGACGGAATGGACTCAAAAACTGTAAAACTCATCTATTTGGAAAATGAGCCTATTTTCAAAAAAAATGGAGTGTTCCTCTAAAGGTCTCTGAAAAAATGTTGGTTTGACTGTATGTGATGGCTTTTGGAGCTTTCACATATGGTTAAATTCTATCATGCCTTTAAATGCTTTAAATGCTAGTTTTTAAAAAACTGGGCTTCTCTTTCTCACACACTCTCTCTTGCCTTTATTACTTCAGAGGACAGTAATCACAGCCTCTCAGTGTAAGTCCAGTGTTGATAATCCAGTATTCAGATCATATCCTCTTAAATAAAATGAAGCTGTCACACTTGGCTTGATTTAAATAGTAGGCCACGCATGCTAAACCACTTCATTAGGGATACTTTTTTCACTAACAGGATAGAAAGCGAGTGAGATAGTGTGGAAAGGATTCCTGATTTGTTTATATCCATGTGAATCCCTGTGACTTTAATCTCTGGTTTAAGTGTACGGCTCAAGAGAGCTGGCTTTGCGTTTGAAGGAAGCAGTTGAATCTCCTCTTCTTCTCTTCATCTGCTACTGAGAGAGTGAAGTGAAAGATGTGTTGACATCTCCACTAAGTTTGTTTGTGACTGAACGAAGCGTTGGCAGCGAGTCAGAGTCTTTGGATCAGCTGGAGGGCAGCTCTCTGGAGAAGATTTCCAAGGTCGTCCAAGGTTAATTAGGAGGAAGTTAGTCTGTGATTCTCCTGTGGCTTCGCCAAATGATCATAAAGTTGCTGTTCTTAGTGCTCCTTAAGATATTTATATTTCCTGTAACTGCAAGCACTAGATTCAATATCTTAAGACTTGCTTATCGCAGTGTTAATTTTGACAGCAAATGGATTTAGTTTTAATCATTTTAGTCAACTGAATTGTTTTTAGTTTTAGTCGACTAAATATCTTAAGATTTTAGTCAACTAAATCTACAGAGATTTAGTTGGATAAAATCTAATGGGCTTTTCGTACAGTGTAATGCATTTATTAAACATTTGTCTAAAATTATTAAATTCATTATACAGGTTTCTTATTAAGGTTTTATCATAATAGACACAGATTTAACTGCTGTGACACACAACATGCCTTTATATTAAAATTAAATAAAACCACTTCTCATAAAGGAATGGTTATAAAGGCTAATTATGCATTCTTTATAAAAACTTGTTTACCACATTCTTCATTCTTTCAAGCAGACATTTATTTACATAAATAAATTTAGATGAATCTTTATTAAGGCTACTAAAGTGACTCAGTTAAGAGCAGTAAGTAATTTTCTGTCTGTTGGGTTGCTGCCCCTTTAAAACCGAATGCCGAACTCCCAGATATTGACATTTTTGAATGTTTTATGAGATGTGCAGCAAATGTATGCTTATGTCCCACAGGAGATCAATAGGCTATGATACAAATTCAAATGTACGCATATAACCTCCTTACCACGCAGCAGATTCATTCTAACATTCTTTTTGTGTTGTTTTTATTCGTTAACGAAAATCCCAATAGATATTTGTCATAGTTTTTCTCATTTAAAACGTGTTTTCGTTTCATTATCGTTCCGTTTTCGTCTGTGGCAAAAATGTTGAAAAATTATTCGTAATGAAATAGGTGTATTTAGAATAGTCTTTTCTGTCTTAAAGCACAATTTAGATTACTACAGATGCATTGAGCAGTAAGTTTCTGAAGAATCATGTGACACTGAATATGGGGTAATGTTGCTGAAAATGTAGCTTTGCATCACAGGAACAAATTACATTTTAAAATTTATTTAAAGAAGAAACTGTTGTTTTAAATTGTAATAATATTTTACAATATTGCTGTTTTTACTGCATTTTTTGATCATATAAAAGCCTTGGTGAGACATCACTTGAGAACATTAAAAAGATTTTTTTTCTTACTAACCCCAGATTTTTGACTGGTAGTTTAATAGTGACATTTCCCTCTTTCCTGTTTTGCATTCAGAAATCGACATTGAACGCTGTGTCCGGGAATCCATCAACCTTTTCTGTTGGACTCCTAAAAGTGCCACTTATCGCCAGCATGCCCAGCCAAACAAACCTGTCGGTGACAGCAACAGCTTTGGGAAAACACCTTCCTATTACTCTTCAGAATTTCAAGACCTGAGCAAAACAGACCTGGTAAGTGTCCTCAATCAACCTTTGACCTCTGAGTGCCTCAGCTCCAGAGTCAATCATCTCAGAAAGAAGGTTTGCTCGTTTAATGTAACCGGACATTGTAGTGGAGAAGGGCCAACAAATAATGTACAAGTGATATTACTGTCATGACAGTAGTTGCTATTGAAGATACAAAGGTAAAACTCTGAACAACAGAGTGACCTTTATTACAGTAATCGCCTTCGACATCTTGCTGAGTTCCTTTTTGCCCTTTTGGACTTTTAAAGATTGCCTTGTGCCGAGAGGTAAAGTCAGAGAGTATGAAGGATGGAGCCAATTACCCACTGCTAATCAAATGATCCATGAAGGTTTGTGGTCAGAAGAGCGGTGAATTTAGCCACTGATGATTTCAGCCGCCCACTGTTCATTTCCTAATTAGATGCTTTAGCTCGCTAGTAAACACTCCAGTGCCGAGGGAAATTGGAAGACCTTAAATAGTCGAAATATAGGAGGTTTTATTTGAGCGTGTAGGCCGGTTCACAGTGAATCTAATAGCATGAACCTTTGGAATATTTCAAACTAGTGCATCAAGATTTTGTGATTCCCCCATTTAAACAAACTAGGTTATGAATTTAAGCAGATAGTTTGTTCAAAAGTGAAAATTCTGTCATTATTTATTTCACAACATTCCAAAGACTTTCTGAAAGACATTCTCTTTCATGGAACACAAAAGAAGAAAATTTTCAAAAATGTCCATACAGGGGAAGTCCATGTGCTTCAATGTTGTTTTGGACTTCATTGACTTTCATTAATTGGACAAAATGGTGAAATCAAGTTTAGAAATGCATCAATTTCACCAGTAAATCCCATCTTCCAGATTAAACTTGTTAAACAGGTAGCAAAGTTGGAAGTTATAATTCAGATTTCAGTTCAGTTTCTTTATCACTTCCGTCATGTTAATGCAGAGATTTCAGCTACGTTTGTTCTGGCTGTCTGGTGTGTGTTTCTCCTGTTCTGCTGCATACTCTCACATGTAGGCTAGAGGCATCAGTTGACCTCAATTGCCTTGAACGCCGCCATTAATTTGTCACAGTGTGTCTAAAGGCATGCGAGGGTTCAGCCTTTACCCATAAATATTCTATCCTCTGCTCTCATCCAACCTTTCTGATGACCTAACCTTTTGATTTTGCTCGTTACTCTTCCTGTCATATTATGAAAATCCCCTGGTTGACATACTAAAGACCAAAGGTAATACGAAGACTTTTCATATTCTTATCATGAGCTACTTTTAAACACATTTGGCTTCTAAGTACTGTCATTGAGAACCTCTCTCTCTGTGTATGTATATAATAAAATATGTGTGTGTATGTATATAAAGTATAGATATATAACAACAATATGAAATTTTTATATATTTTGACCAGTAGGTGGTGCTGTCCTGAAACTACTTATGTGCTGGTCATGCTTCTTGTAATGCATACCAGGTTTGTTTAGAATCCGCTAAAACATAGGAGATATAAACTGTCTAGGACGAGTTCGAAAATGTAGATATTTTGGAAAATTCAAACTTCTGAAAATCCTAACCATAGAAATTTTGTATGAATGTAACTTGGTATGAGCCTAGAAAAAATGTTTTGACCTTATGGTTCAAAAGTTATTAGCAAAAACATGAGTGCAAATTTGGCCTGTTGGTGGTGCTAGAGAGTTTGAGTTAGAGACTCCAAATTTGCTGTGGTTAATGATGAGACTGTCCTCTATCAATGTGCCGAATTTCATGAACTTTCTCACAAATGATTCTATAAGATTAATTACAATATGTTGAAGCATTTGAAAAATACAGCATTTTACTACAAAATTCTAAATGGTCCAAGCTGAAAATGGCTGATATAGTAAAATTTGGTATTGTTTGATGTGGTATGCTACTCCAAATCTAACGAGATCACTCTTATGATTTTTAGTCAAACCGTTCAGAAAATTAATAGATTTTTCTTTTTTTTATCTTTTGACTTGTAGGGTGCTAAAACAACTTGTGCTCTCAGGTCATGCTTTGTATCACACCGTACCACGTTTGGTCTGAATCTGCTCAAGTATTGCAAAGATGTAGCCTCATGACAATTTTTGCGCAAAATTCATCAAATTCCTTAATGCGCTTTACGAAAATGGCTTGGTATATCAAAAAACTTTTGATAACTTTTTCCCAGCATTGTCTGAAGATGATCTAAGACAATTTTGGTGAAAGTCAGACAAAACATCTAGGACGAGTTCAAAAAAGCAGATGTTTCGTAAAATTAAAAAAAAAAATCATGACCTGTAAAAATGTACATTTTTGTATGGATTCGACTCTGCATGAGCCAATGAATCAAGTGGATCAAAAAGTTACTAAGTGGGTTCAAAAGTTATTAGCAGACCTCGTGTGATTTAGAAATTACCCCCCAACATCTAAATTTGCACGGGATAAACAAACTCTGTGATTTTACTCGAATTTACAGATTTATCTCCCAGATTTGATGTCACGGCTTTGCATAACATTATATATCATAAACAGAAGATCGCATGCTGCTATACCATCTCCACATCTTCAGCTAATCATTTTTTGTTTTTGCTCTTCTGAAGATTTTCAGCTTTCTCTTTATGCAAAAGTATAAACTTTATAAATAGTGTATAGCGTTATGACCCAGCACCCAAAAATAC
The DNA here is from genome assembly GCA_033026305.1 of Cirrhinus molitorella. Taxonomy (NCBI): domain Eukaryota; kingdom Metazoa; phylum Chordata; class Actinopteri; order Cypriniformes; family Cyprinidae; genus Cirrhinus; species Cirrhinus molitorella. The sequence goes on from CM065120.1 coordinate 35,711,894, forward strand.
TTTCAAAACACTTCGCAGCTCCATTCATCACAAAAGATGGATAAAAGGCACACAGGAAACAAAAAACTTGAAGAAATTATATACGATCCTGCCAAATGCTGGCCAAATCACAGAGATGCCAATTCGCACGGGACTAATATTATCACAGGTCCTCTGTGTTCGGCGAAATATGGTAGGTCATTTGCGGGGGAATTTTTACTTTACAAATTACAGACATGGCCGATTCGCACAGGATTAAGATCACAGACAACCTCCGCAATTATTACAAATGACTAGAGGTAACCAAGTAATTCTAATCCCATGCGAATAGGGCTAAAGCCGAATTTCATAACTTTGCTGCAAGTGGATGTATGGGCTGCCATAGACTCCCAGAGCAGAAGAAAAAGAAAACCAATTGAGACAATTCAGTGCATGGTCCCTAATAATAGCAATTAATAATAAACTTTTATATACACAATACATTTCAAAATATTATTAATATATATATATTTTTTTTTTACTAGTTTAATAATATTTAGTCATATGTTTATAATACCATAAATATTTACATTGTTTTTCACAAGATATATATTGTATTATTAATAGTATTTATTGATATTAATAATTAACCCTAATATGCAATATATGAAATATTTTAATAATGGACCATTTTTTAATACTCTTAATATTTGTTATTATATATATATATATATATATATATATATATATATAATTATAATAATTATTATTATTATTATTATTATTATTATATATATATATATATATTTTTTTTTTTTTTTTTTTTTTTTAGCTTCTAAAATTTCTACTTTGTTTCACATTTTTTCTATTTGTCCTTATACATAATGGAGAAATTTGAAGAAAATAAATATTAAAAATCAGCCTTGTAATGTAATCTGTGCTTCTGCACAACCAGGGTAATAATGATCAGTTAATAATGATCAGATCACCACCACTAGATAATTAAAAACTGTTTGCTTACTTCAGAAGCATTGCCACATTTCTCTTTTACAGGGTGTCTTGTAATCATTAAATAACTGATATTAACACTTCTGTAAAGCTTGTGAATCTTTTTATAGAAAAAGCATTTCTTAGCACTGATATGTCTGATTACGTGTCACGAGGATGTGAGATGTATTTGGAGTCACACTGAGAGCATCTATCTAACCTTTTACCTCTTTGCGTTTGGCTCTCTGTTTGAGATTCATCAGCGATGGGCCCAAGGCAGCGCTGAGCTCCACAAACACTCATCTGTTGACCTAATCTCTTTCTCTTCTCTGACTGAACACAGCGTGATGTCTGGAAATGCACTGCTTCAGCGATATCCAGCTACATCCGTATCTGTGAGAGGCTGAGAAACGCTCATGGTCTCACATGCCTACGCACTCGCATATACATTTACATTTAATCATCTTGGTGAATGCATTTTTACATGAACAATTAACCACAAAGAGCAGAAGGTGCATAACTGGGTAAAAAATGTTTAAAGCGTGGTGTGTCTTAAAGGAATAGTTCACCCAAAAATGTCATTTTTCTGAAAATTGACTCACCCTCAAAACAAGATGTAAAGTTGAAGTCAAAAGTTTACATACACCTTGCACAATCTCCAAAATGTTAATTATTTTAGCTAAACAAGAGGGGTCATAGAAAATGCATGTTATTTTTGATTTGGTACTGACCTGAATAAGATATTTCACATACAAGACGTTTACATATAGTCCACAAGAGAAAACAGTAGTTGAATTTATAAAAATGTCCTCGTTCAAAAGTTTACATACACTTGATTCTTAATACTGTGTTGTTACCTGAATGATCCACCGCTGTGTTTTTTGTTTAATGATAGTTATTCATGAAACAAGAAGGTCTGTACAGAATCTGTTAGCATTCTCATTCATTTCATTGAATTTAAACCATTCAAACTTAGTCTTTAGTACATATTGAATCAGTTTACTGTTATTATTTTAGACCCATTCTCCTGTGTCACATAAGACTATTTAGGTCCTTACTTCTTTTCAATTTGGTCTACTATTTATTCTTCCTCTGTCATGCATTTTTCTCCATGCAGAAGCACTCGTTCTTTCTCTTGCTGTGCTCCGGGTGGTAAATGGTGCGGTTAGGCCTGCTGTTGATTGTCATCTCCTGGTCATTAGAGCATGATGTGTCTGCTGAACAAGCTTTCTGCTCGCTCTTTTTTTTTGTCGGCCATCTGACAGGCGCCGTCACTAAAACCTGACTCCAACAAGTCGGAACTTGGAGCCAAACCTTCTGTCAGCAGCCATGTGCTTGAGTGTGTGTGTGTGTGTGTGTGTGTGTGTGTGATAGAGATGATGATACCTGTGACTTCAGCTGATTCAGAGAAACATTATGTGTACACGGCTGGATGCTTTTTTGAGCAACGCTAAGTAGTTGTAGATGGTTGCGCTCTGAAATTACTGTCATGATGAACAGTAATAACCACAATGTGCCTTTTTATTGTGATGGTTACTGACTGAATTAAAGTATAATCAAATGGTCATGCCTGCAGATGCATAACACTGTTAAAATTTGATATGAAATGTGTTATGTAAAATAGCAACAGATTCCTGTGATTGAATTTACATTTCCCATTTGGTGCAGGATGAAAATTGAAAATTCAGTAATATCATTTAGTTTTGCCATTTTCTTCACTGGTCTCAACATTTCTTGTAAACATAAATGTCTGTAATTTGCAAAATTAGAATCTATTATTGGAAATGGACTGATATGTTGATGATAGGGTGGAGAAATTATCACTTCTGCAGGGCATTTCAACAACCAGCAATAGTTTATTTGTTTTCTTGTGATTATTACAACCTAAAATAGCTGTTTTGTACGCAGTCAAAAAATTATTCAGGCATCAGATATAATTGTTTTTTTTTTTTAACAGTGGGTGCAGGACACTAGTTCATTTATGTAAATCCAAAGTAAACTCTGACATATTATACCCAAAAATTCTTTATACAGTGGACTACCAGTAAAACTGATAAAAATTTGCGACCAAAAATTATACGGACACTTTGACCTGACCATGTTTTGCTTACTTTTTTTTTCTTAATGTGACCTTTTTACACCACAGACTGAACAAAATTAAGCATTGATTGGTAATTGGTCTACAAAGTATTGATAGTTGTGTAAATATTGTCATACTAACTGTTGTCTGAATTTGTAGTTGATTGTAATCCATTACATACCTTTCTATCAAAGTTATCTATATATTTACACTGACGCTCTAAAGTTTGTGATCCTTAAGATTTGAAATGTTTTTTAAAGATTTTTTATATGCTCATCAAGGCTGCATTTACTTGATCAAAAATACAGATTTTTTTTTTAATATTGTGAAATATTATTATAGTGTAAAGTAAGAGTGTTTTATATTAATATTTTTAAAATAGAATTTATTCCTGTGATGCAAAGCTGCATTTTCATCAGCGATTACTTCAGTTTTCAGTGACACATCATTCTTCAAAAAACATTCTAATATGCTGATTAATTGCTGTTATTATCAAGTTTGGAAAAGTTGTGTGGCTTAATATATATTTTTTTGAAACCTGTGTTTCTTTTTTTTTCAGGATTCTTGATAAATAAAAGGTTAAAAAGAACAGCATTTATTCAAAATATAAATGTTTTCTAACCAGCTAAGTCAATCCATTTAACACATCCTCGGTGAATTAATATTTACTGACCCCAAACTTTTACATAGTAGTTTATATTGTTATTATACGAAAGATTTCTATTTTAAATAAACGCTGTTCTTTTCAACTCTTTACTTGTTAAAGAATCACAGGTTCCAACTAAATATTAAACTGTTTTCAACATTGATAAAGAAATCAGCATATTAGAATGATTTCTGAAGGGTCATGTGACAAATTTATTCACATAGAAAACACAAAATTCACAAAGATATTTTAAATCGAAATAATATTTCACAATATTACAGTTTTTCAGAATTTCGAAATAAATGCAGCCTTGATGATCATAAGAAATGTCTTTTTAAAAATCTATTAAAAATCTTACTGATCCCAAACTTTTGAGCAGCAGTGTTTGTAATGGATTCAGACAACTGTTAGTATGACTATATATTTATTTATTTATTTATGAACAGTCAATTGCCACATTGTCACATTTCTGACTCCATCCACTTCTTCAAACAGCTCTAACAATTGTTCATTAAAGTCTCAGCCATTAAACACAGAAATGTCAGTCCATTTTGTGAAGAATCCACCTCCATTAGTTGGGCTTTACTAGATGCTTTTAAAGGCTATTTATGGCTTGTTAAGTGAATAAGCTAGTTTACTCAATAACTCAATAACAAGGATCTCAATAACGTGCCACTCCAACACAAAGAGCCAAAGAACTGTGGGTAATCCTCTTAAAACATTCCTTTTAGGCTGTGTACACTGCCTTTGTGTCAGCCTGTTAATGATCGACTGTCGGAACGACAAAGTGCAAATGACTTCTCCAAGAACCGAAGGTCATTGTCACAATGAAAAATCTTGAAATGAGTGAACCTTTATTTTTGTCTCAAATATTCTTGTATTGGACCCTTTTCAATCAGCTTTGCTGTTCATTTTTTAAGTGTGTTAAAGTTGCATGTCGTGTGGTATTAGCACAGTGCATGTGAGCTTTGATTATTTTTGCATGCAACAAAATTCATGTTTTTCTTTCTTTTAGTACTATATTCCAACAGCTTTGATTAGGTGGCTTCGACAGTGTGACATTAGGCCCTGATTGGCTAGGAGGGTGGAAAAGTGTGCAGACAATTGTCTCATCTCTTAAGTCTTGAATCTGTATTATTATTCAAAAAAATATTCAAAAAAGTCCAGACTTTCTTTGAGACGCTCTGATGTGCGGCAGCCTAAACGCATCACCTGTTCCAGTGCAGCCAGATGTTGGATGGCTAAATGCCTCTCACGCACCACAGGGCATCGTCACACGACTGAATTTATGCCAGATCTCCATCCTTCATCATTTTTGATAGAAGATAGCATACAACTTTTGACAGCGCCTGTCATGTAGATGTTAAGCCTTTCAAACACAGGCTTGTTTTCAGATTTGCACTGGTAATCCTTTTCAGACCGTAAATACCCACAGGAATGTTTGCATGGATTTGATTATTTCTCCATTTTTAAAGCCAGCTCCTTTCAGCTTCGAGACGAAACATTTACCGCTTCGGCCGATCGGGTCGGCTCAGCGGCTTTCGAATCTCTTGCCGTTCACTGAAACCACAGAGCGTCCAAACAGGCAAGTTTACGGCCTATTGAAATGTCACCACTGATAATAAAAGGTCAAGACTCTTGCCTGCATTTAGAGTGTCTGAAGCCAGGGCACAAGGGCCTCCTTTAGGCAATGATGAGAATGCCACTGGCCCTGCGGATCTAATGCACTTTAATACCAGAATCCATTGGACATCAGCCGCCCTCCATTCCTCAAACTTACCTCCATTGCTAAGGTGACCTCATAGGTAATTGGCTGCACTCTGTGGGAGGCTGGTACTCTGTGACTGATTGGACTGATTTCATGGGCTACTGAACATTGACATTTACGAGATATCCCCCCACCTCACTGCCCTTTCCTGTGCTGTTGCCCTTTGTTTCAGAGTCATCACTGAGAAGTGAGGAATTCAGCGATAATGCGCATTGTTATTAGGGATTTTACCATTTATGCAGTGTGGCTAGCTGGTGCTTTTCACAAGCACAAGATGTCACTAATCCGTTGCACAGTTTAATAGTTAGAAATACACATTTATGTGGGGAAAAACATCTTTATGGTCATTACGTCTTTGCGATGTACGCTTGTTTAAGTGTTGCAGTTGATAGGCAGTTTTCCTGGCAGTCGTCTTTAACTTGTTTACTAGTTTTATGGCACAATGTTTTGTAAATCTGGTTTATGCATTTTAGCTCGCTGGTGCTTTTCACAATCATAAGATGTTACTCAGATGTTACTAACAGTGTTGGGGAAAGTTACTTTTAGAAGTAATGTATTACAATATTGCGTTACTCCCAAAAAAAGTAACTTTTTATGGAAAGTAATGCATTACGTTACTTTTCTCATATGGACTGGGCTTGCTTGTTTGTTTTGAATATAGTAAAAAAAAATGCAAATGTTAAAGCTCTTTTAGACCAAAAGACATTAACAAGCCTTAGCCATTCTGGATTGCATGAAGAATAAGATATTTTTAATGTAAATTAAATAGCGATGTAACACATATGTAAAGTAGCAATATTGTATAGCAATAGTGATAGCAATACTATCTCAGTATTATCAGGGTTACATGACGATATGAAACGATAGGTCTGCCGGGCAAAAAGAGTAGTTTTTCAAATATATTTACACTTCTTGTTCTAACATAAAAGGTCTTTAAATTTGTGTTTTGGGCTTTGGCACAGTATCTGTCAAACAAGCTAAAACCTAAACCACAATATGGCTTAATCCCTTCATCAAGTCTGTTTTTGCTACGCATTTCAAAGCGAATCGCGCACGGCTCAGTTCACAGTGAATGCAGTTAACTTGTTTATTGCATGTGCTGTGAGTTTAGCACCCGTTTGGGGATGCAACAGCCATCAGTTATGCTTTTTCACAGCAGATGATTACAGCATTTCACTAGATTTGTAGTGAGACGTGTTTTTGTAAGCCTATTTTCACTAAAGCTGGAGTTTTACATCAAAATAAAAGCTCTACTGCTGTTTCCATCAAAATAAAAGCTTAAAACATTACTGCAGTCCAAGTTCAAAAGATTTGTGCAAAACTTTTGCTATATTTTATAAATGTCAATAAAAAAATTATTGTTAAATGACACTGTTTCCATTAACCGATGTTATGCGATAAAAACTTAATGTTTTCTTCTCGCAGTAAATCATGATGGTAAATCATGTTGGTAGGTTTATGTATTTCTAAGGCTGCCCTCGACTAAAGATTTTGCTGGTCGAAAAAAGCTTGTCACAGCACACCTGCAGACATAATGATCATGAACGTGTCAGGGAAAATCAGCAAGGAGTCTGCATTAACATTTGAATAATAATTTATTGATAAACCATTTCTTTTCTTTTTGGTTAAAGAGATAAGGTCGGCGACACTCTGGCGATCATCTCCGCAGTAGTGATGTGCCTGTATTCATGTTTCATCTAGATTACATAATCTGAGAATATTTTTCAATTTAAAATTGTTAATTTAAATGTAGACATTTCACTCTCTATAGATATATTTCTCATGTCTGTGAGGCAAGTATAAGCAGAGTTTCGAAGTTTTGTGCTCAAGTTCACAGAAACCAAGACGGCAGAAAGTGCATTGTTTGCTTTAATTATTTTACAAAAGTGCAATGTTTTGTTGTTATTGTGAGTGCACACAAATAAACATAGTCTTTACAGATTCAAAAGATGTATTACTTTTATTTTTATGACCAAAAATGACAGCGTATTTTAAGAGCACTTCCACACTCCGCTCAGACACTTGAATAGCACACATTTTTCTAGGTTAACATTAGATTGAGCAGTTATATAAAGTTGCTACTAATTACATAGTTCAGATGAAAGGCCATATTTGAGGTAGTTGAATGATAAGTAAGTGTTTGGATGTTCTGTTCAATGTACTATATTACCACATAGACCAGCCGTCACAGACTGCTTGACTTTTTTTCCTGCGACGAATAAAATTTTGGTCGACCAAGCTTCTTCTGACTTCGATTATTAGGGGGCAGCCCTATGTATATCGCAGTCACCACACTAGCCATTATTTTTAATCGAAGGAGATGTAGACGTGTGTCTTTATCAAAGCATTGAGGAGAAAAGAAAGTTCTTTACTCTAAATGTAAAGGATGTTTTACTAATCTAAAAAAAGTTTTCCTCTGTAAAGAATCTTTTGTGCAATGAAAAAATTGTTCCATGGATTTATTTTTTTTATTTATTTATTTTTTAAATTCTTAATGGAACCATATAGTACATGAGCTGATAAAGAAAATTATATTTAACAGTGGCAATCAAACCCACAATCACAGCATAGCTAGTGTATCGCTCCACTGTTTCAGAGATGTTTAGCTCTTTCTACTGGAAAACATGATTAGCACTGCTAAAGGAAGTGATTTTTATAAAATTATACTCATACTGCCCTCCCCTATTTGTAAATCACCTGCTTTTTGCTGTTACTGTAGATGATTTGCTTGGTAATTTAGCCAGTGTTGAGGTGTAGAGAGGATGAACAGAAATAGTGATTGTTGTGCACGCCTATTGTTTTTATTAAATCTGTCCTAGCTGATAAAAATCTAATGTGCTTGAACCTGAAGTGCCAATTAGAGCTATGATATTGCTGTATTGCTTTTCAGTTGAGTGGGAGAAATGATATTTATGTGAGAATGAGTAGTTTTCAGTTTGAGTTCAACTGGACCATTTGCTGCTCTGTTAATCATTGGGATGTGGCACAGATGGAGAAATTTCCAGACAGGTGGGCTCCTTACATTTGGAGACTGGAGGAAGCTAATTGTCTCATCCGGGCTGGGGAAAACGGGCTTGATAATGGGTTTAAAGCAGCAGGGGCCCAGGACATTGGTTGCAATGGCAGACCAGAAAGGGTCTGTCTTAATTTTGATTTGGCAAAAGTTTGTGCACCCCATGTAACCTTAAGCAAACATGCAAGTGTGAGGATTTCTGACAACAGCTTGTGACAGATTTTCTGGCAGGTAACTGTGAATTAATTAGCAGTAATTTGGATACCCTTGAGGGGTCATGTGGCACACCCAGGTAGGCTAGTGAGCTGCCGCTTGAATAAAAAACATCAGAACTTTTCATTTCCACCTACATAGACGGGAAATGACATGTAAACAGCGTTTGCTTTGTATCAGCTTGTGGTTTAGGGTTGGGTGAATAATCTGGGGGAGAAGTTGAGGTGAAGGCAAAAGTTTTTTTTGTTTGTTTTTTTCTGTAGAGATGTGCGTCATAATGAAATAAGACTGTGTGATTGCTGTGATGTGTTCACTGGTCATCTTTGTGGACTTCTAGGGCGTTTATTCACCTCAAGGTAACCGCTGTGTTTGAGAGTCAGAGAGCGGCTCAGTCTTGACAGGTTGAGCTCAGGGTGTTGATTATTCATTCAAGTTGAGATGTCAGAGGGATATGAGATCACAGAGGTGAAAACAGATAGAGGCATGAAAAGCAGCCCGACATGCAAAGAAATAGAAAAACCATGCATTTGGATGAAAGAATCAAGTGATCTGGTATAAATGGAAAATGGTATCGGACCAAGTACAGATCTTTAAGGGGATACCGCTATGGTCAGGGTGCAGGATGTGTAAGAGTTGGACATATGCGTGTGTTTTTATTAAATGTACTCCATGACTCTTCACTGCTTTTTCTTTTAAACCCACTCATCACTTTCTCACACATTTTTTTAAATACCACTCAGTGCTGCAAAAAATCTGTTGTTTTACCACCTATTTTTTGCACCCTCAGAGCCGCGAACCACTCAAGCTGAGCGAGCTGAAAGCAGAAGTGTCTCCACGTATCTCTGTGGAGGACCTCATTGACCTGTGTGAGCTCAGCGGACCAGCTTTCTTTAAAACTCCTGTCAAGAGGGCCAGGACTGGGAAACCCAAGATTCTGGCAGTGGACATCCGGAGCCTTGAAGAGTATCCTTTTCGGTCTTAATGATACTGTAAATAGAATCCTCACACTTTTATTTTTTTAAATCATTTTCTAGTTTACTGTAAGTTTGGTAAGTTTTTTTTATTTTTTTAAACTCACCAAGGCTGCGTGTTTCATATATTGTGAAATATTATTACAATATAACTTTTCTGTTTGAATACATTTTAAAATGTAATTTATTTCTGTGATGCAAAGCTGAATTTTCAGCAGTCTTCAGTGTCACATAATCCTTCAGAAATCATTCTAATATGCTGATTTGCTGCTCAAGAAAGATATATTATCAATTTTGTGCCGTGCAACTTGTGGAAGTTGTGGTACATTTTTTCTGTATTCTTTGACACATAGAAAGTTAAAAACAGCGTTTATTTTAATTAGAAATCTTTTTTTAACATTTTAAGTTTTAATACCTGACCCTAAACTTTTTGAAAGGTTGTGCAATTGTATCTTTTTAAGATATAGTGAATATTTTGTGTGTGTGTGTGTGTGTGTGTGTGACCCATGAGGGCCCAAGCTAGACCTCAGAACATTAGAAACATCAAAAACTGGAAAAATTGTAAACCCAACTCCAAAAACAGAGGAGGCCTTTTTATAAATGTACTTGCATTTACCATAGTTGTGTTTTGAAATGAAATTAAAGTTCCCCGTCTGTCGTTCACGTTCGACGTTGTGTCGAAGTGACGACTAGGGGTCGCTCTTGAGAGCCCGAACACCTCTGACAGCTTTGAGAAAAGGCCAATGAAATTGGTACGCAGTATTTGCATAGCCCGCTCCGCCCCGGAGATCCGGGCATAAGAGGGGGGGGCTAGGCAACACTCATTGTTCTGTTTCTTCGGAGCCGAATGCAGTATTCTCTTAGGGGAAAACAGCATTACTCACCTCTTCGTCGTTGGATCTATGGCACGAGCAGCGGTTTCTCCCTTTAACCCTTCTCTTGGTAAGCGAGAATACCCCTGGGTGCTTCGACGACGATCTCTAAAGAGCTTTTCCTCCTGAAAAGGAGTAATTTCTCTGAAAGAGCCGACACGGATGGATTGTGTTTACATTTGCCTTTCCGTCCGTGTCTTCCTGGTTGCGGTTTCCTCGTAAACAATAACAATCGGCACGATCGTTGTGCTCAGGGTTGAGCTAGTCTCACGCTGATACATCGCTTCGTTGATAGTTTGTGTTCTGCTTGCGGAAGGGAACATAACTATGGGTTGCTGCTCACGAGCCGCGAAGCCGCGGCTCACCGCGACCGCTTCCGTTCGGCCCTTCTACTTCCGGGTACGAGGGCCGCTGCGATGTGCGTCGATGGCGAGCAATAGGAAATGAGTTAGTTCCGCCGGGTTTCCCCCCGCGGATCGCTCGTTCCTCGCGACCCCCGTTTAGGTTTTTGGACAGATTATTAGTTCTTTTTACAACTTTACTCTGTTCAAAACCTTAAAAGCTGGTTGAGAGGTTGGCTGCAGCATCGGAGGGAGGACTTAAACCATGGGAAGCTGATGCTTCGACTGAGCAAGCTGGGGAGCGAGTCTCAGTTTGAGCAGACGCTGAAGTGGTGGGCGTGCTTGAACAAGATAACCGAAACACATCAGGTTTGAGTGAGAAAAAACCCTCCGCCTCATCCTGTGTGTTCATGGCTTCGGTAACGTACGAGATTGACTATATCGTGATAGGCCTTTTTTTCGGCTGAAACACGATATATCAGATCCTCCTCCCTCATTTCCCTCGATGGCGGTCCAGCGCGAGAGGCTTCGTGGATTCTCCAGGCGGGTGGGCGCTTCAGTACAGCACCTGCATATCTGATGCCCTGCCCCCTGGTGGGACCACATAGGCTCTCGTCCAGAGCGTGAAGGGGTTCACGTCTTCTGGACAGGCTGTGTCCACCATGCACACCTTTGCCATCCTGCTGGCTGCCAGGCAAAGTGTTATAAGATCTGCACGAGGGAGATCTCGCCTCAGAGTGTCGCAGGAACTGCGTTCAGTTCTGTGTATGCTTCCGAGCATCAAATGTCGCAACGCAGGCTCTGGGTAGAGCGATGTCCACTACGGTGGTCCAGGAGCGCCACCTTTGGCTAAATCTGGCGGAAATGAAGGACACTGAGAAAGTTCGCTTTCTTGACGCCCCCATTTCTCCAGACTGGTTCAGGGCCCGCCTCAGGCTGGTCCTGCACCCAAACCAGCCTTGCCGTCGAGTTCTCGCAAGAAGGTGGCGCCGTTAGCTCATTTTCAGGCCGCTAGGAACCCTCATCAGGCTTCGAAGCGCTCCTGAAGTGAGCCGCCCAGGGGAGAGAGATCTGCTGACCTGTCTAGATCCACACTCGGCGAGGGGACGAGTGTGGGCTTCGGCTCCATCCTGGCTGTCCGCCGTGAGGCAGATGGTGAGCATGTGGTGAGGCACCACATGGTCAATTTAAGAGCAATTTCTTTCTTCTCTGGGCGTAAAAACCAGTGCGACTGCGTCCCTCCGGGGTACCCAGCCACTGAAGCACGTCAAAGCATGCTCGACCGCATCTCTGGCGCTTCTGCATGCTTTGACAAACCAAGTGCATCCTTCAGTCGACCCCCTGAACTCAGGCGGTCCTCCGTTGGATCCTTATCGGTTACGATGATCGGTACACCCACCATGGTTGGGTCCCTCCGGGGTACCCAGCCACCAGAACACATCAAAGCATGCTCAACCGCAGGGCCTGCGCTTTGGCATGCTTTGACGAATCAAGTGCATCCATCAGTCGATCCCCTGAGCTCAGGCGATCTTCTGATGGATCCTTGTCTGTCGGTTCCGATGGTCGATCCTTCCATGGCTGGGTCCCTCCGGGGTACCCAGCCACCAAAACACACCAAAGCATGCTCAACCGCAAAACTTGCGCTTCTGCATACTTTGACAGAGAAACAAGCGCATCCGTCAGTCGATCCCCTGAGCTCAGGCGATCTTCTCACGGATCCTTGTATGTCGGTTATGGCGATCAAAGCACCTTGTGTCCTCCGGGACAGCACGCCCCCGAACAAAGGGCTTTCACCACAACTCAGTCACACCGTACCCACCCGAGGTACGTCGGTGGTCCCCCTGAGACCGTTGGCAGAGAGTTTTACAGCTTGGCTCGAGATACCCAACCTCTCTCGCTGGCTTCTCAGAACCATCCGACTCGGCTATGCTATCCAATTCGCACGCAATCCGCCCAAGTTCAGCAGCATCTTCTCTACCGAGGTTCGGGACGAGAATGCTGCGGTTCTTCGGGCGGAGATCGCGACCCTTCTGGCGAAGGACGCGATAGAGCCGGTCCCCTCGGCCGACATGAAGAAAGGGTTCTACAGCCCCTACTTCATTGTACCCAAGAAAGGTGGCGGTTTAAGACCAATCCTGGATCTGAGGATTCTGAATCGGGCCCTTCACAAGCTCCCCTTCAGAATGCTAACGCTCAAACGCATTCTCACGTGCATCAGATTCCAGGATTGGTTTGTGGCGATAGACCTGAAAGACGCGTACTTTCATGTCTCGATTCTTCCAAGACTCAGGCCCTTCCTGCGGTTTGCCTTCGAAGGTCGAGCATTTCAGTACAAAGTCCTTCCATTTGGGCTCTCCCTGTCTCCCCGCGTCTTTACGAAAGTCGCAGAGGCAGCCCTTGCCCCTCTCCGGGAGAGGGGCATCCGCATTCTCAATTACCTCGACGACTGGCTGGTCATAGCACACTCTCAGGAGTTGGTATGCAAACACAGGGATGTGGTTCTCAACCATCTGGCCCATCTGGGGTTTCGGGTCAACTGGGAAAAGAGCAAGCTCGCCCCGGTACGGAGCATCTCTTTTCTCGGTATACAACTAGACTCGGTTGCCATGAGTGCACGGCTCTCCCCGGAGCGTGCAGAGTCAGTGCTGAGCTGCGTCCAGAAGCTCTCACGCAGCCCGACGGTCCCCCTCAAACAATTTCAGAGGCTCCTGGGTCACATGGCATCCGCAGCCACCGTCACGCCGCTGGGCCTGATGCACATGAGACCGTTACAACACTGGCTGCGTTCCCGAGTCCCGAGATGGCCATGGCGCCAGGGTTCATACCGGGTGCACGTCACACCCGTATGTCTAAAAACCCTCGGTCCTTGGAAAGACATTTCGTTCCTACGGGCCGGGGTGCCCTTAGGACAAGTGTCCAGGCGCATTTTGGTTATGACAGATGCATCCAACACAAGCTGGGGCGCCGTATGCAATGGGCAAGCAGCTGCAGGGCTCTGGTCGGGCCCTCGGCTGCATTGGCATATCAATTGCCTCGAACTGCTGACAGTGTTTTTGGCCCTGAAGAGGTTCCGACCTTTGGTTCAGGGCAAACACGTGCTGGTCCGCACAGACAGCACTGCGACTGTAGCCTACATCAATCACCAGGGCGGTGTACGCTCCTTTCGCATATCACAGCTAGCCCGCCATCTCCTCCTTTGGTGTCGAAACAATGTCAAGTCTCTACGAGCCACCCACATACCGGGCGAACTCAATTGGGTAGCGGACGCGCTCTCCCGACAGACTTCGCTTCGGGGCGAGTGGAGACTTCACCCTCAGACGGTTCAGCTGATCTGGAGTCTTTTCGGTCAGGCCCAGGTCGACCTGTTTGCCTCGATAGAGAACACTCACTGCCAGTTGTGGTACGGTCTGTCCGAGGCGCCCCTCGGCACAGATGCACTGGCACACAGCTGGCCTCAGGGCCTCCTCAAGTATGCGTTTCCACCAGTGAGCCTAATTGCACAGACCCTGTGCAAAGTCAGGGAGGACAGAGAACAGATCCTGCTGGTGGCCCCCTACTGGCCCAACAGGGTTTGGTTCTCAGAGCTGGTGCTCCTCTCCCCCGTTCCTCCCTGGCGCATTCCCCTGAGGAAGGACCTCCTTTCACAGGGGAAGGGCACGATATGGCACCCGCGCCCAGATCTCTGGAACCCCCACGTATGGTCCCTGGACGCGACCAGGAGGATTTCAGAGATCTCCCACTGGCAGTGGTAAACACTCTGTTGCAGTCGAGAGCTCCTTCCACGAGGCGGCTGTACGACCTCAGATGGCGCAAATTCACAAACTGGTGTTCCTCCCGGGGGGAGAACCCACGGAGATGTGGCATCCGAACGGTGCTTTCCTTCCTCCAAGGAGGACTGGATAGACACCTTTCTGCTTCAACACTTAAGGTCCAGGTAGCCGCTATTGCCGCTAACCACGACCTGGTGGAAGGTAGATCGGTTGGGAAGCACAATTTGGGTATACGATTCCTTAAAGGTGCACGCAGGCTGAACCCCGTCAGACCGCGCCTTGTCCCCTCTTGGGATCTGTCTGTGGTCCTCCGGGGCCTACAGTCAGATCCCTTTGAGCTGCTCCAGTCAGTCGAACTCAGTGCTCTCTCCCAAAAGACGGCTCTCCTGACTGCGCTCACATCGATCAAAAGAGTGGGAGACCTCCAAGCCCTCTCCGTCAGTGACTCGTGCCTCGAATTCGGGCCGGCTAACTCTCACGTTATCCTGAGACCCCGGCCCGGTTATGTGCCCAAAGTGCCCACCACTCCCTTCAGGGACCAGGTGGTCACTCTGCAAGCTATCCCTTCTCAGGAAGGCGACCCCAACCTCTCCTTGTTATGCCCAGTCCGTGCCCTGAGCATTTACTTGGAACGTACTGAAAGCTTCAGACGGTCGAGTCAGCTCTTTGTCTGTTTTGGAGGACAGCAGAAGGGGAAAGCTGTCTCCAAACAAAGAATTTCCCACTGGATTGTGGATGCGATTCGTTTGGCCTACCAGGCCACAGGGGTGCCCTGCCCGCTGGGGGTGCACGCCCACTCCACCAGGGGCGTCGCAGCGTCGGTTGCGCTGGCGAACGGGATCTCTTTAACAGACATTTGCAGAGCTGCAGGTTGGGCTACACCTAACACGTTTGCCAGGTTCTACAATCTGCGTGTAGAACCAGTCTCTTCGGGAGTCCTGAACGCAAGCCCAGTAACTCCTGAAGCTGACACGGTGTGGAAGCTTGCTGAAGCGTCGTTCCCCACGGGTGATGACGCTTCCCCAGTTCAGTAAGTTTCCTGGCGTGAACCCTGAACGACAATTTCCATCATGTTGCACCCGCAACGTAGCTATGTTCAGCGGAGGAACTAGCTATCAGAATCTAATATGAGGTTAGGTTGCCTCTTGTGAACTCTCATATTAGGTTGGTGCCCCACATGTAGTGGCTCCTAATGCGGCCCCATGTGTGTATCTCCACCTATACTCCCAGAGATGCGGTGTTTCCCTTAAGACAAAACTTGTCTCCGACCCTGAGCTCAGCAGTCTCTCCTCATGCGGAGCCTGCCTCAGGATCGTCCCCTTGTTGTGCTCCCCTAGTGCGAGCCCTCAAGTGTATTCTCCACACAAATACCTCCCTCCGGGCAGGGTGTGGTCTCCGTAGTGCCCATCCCCCCCCCGGGGAGGACGGACACTGGCCCAATGTTCTCCAAGATGTTCAACCAAAGGTGAGGAAAGGCTGGCTGAAGCTCTTGGGCATTGGAAGGTCACGTAGAGGTGAGTGACATTTATCTAACACGCAAGACCTGTTAATATTTGCACTCCATGCACTCGTGACGCGGTCCGCTGGTTGTGGCGTTTTCAACTGGGACCCCTAGTCGTCACTTCGACACAACGTCGAACGTGAACGACAGACGGGGAACGTCTTGGTTACGTATGGTAACCCTCGTTCCCTGATGGAGGGAACGGAGACGTTGTGTCCCCCTTGCCACAACCTCGGACCGCCTCTGAGTGTAGCCGGGTGCTTCGGCTCCTCAGATCAGAACAATGAGTGTTGCCTAGCCCCCCCCTCTTATGCCCGGATCTCCGGGGCGGAGCGGGCTATGCAAATACTGCGTACCAATTTCATTGGCCTTTTCTCAAAGCTGTCAGAGGTGTTCGGGCTCTCAAGAGCGACCCCTAGTCGTCACTTCGACACAACGTCTCCGTTCCCTCCATCAGGGAACGAGGGTTACCATACGTAACCAAGACGTTTTTGAGGAAAACAATCCAAGATTTTTCTCCATATAGTGGACTTCAATGGTGGCCAACAGGTTGAAGGTCCAAATTGCTGTTTGAATGCATCTTCCAAGGTCTTTACACAATCCCAGCCTAGGAATATGGGTCTTATCTTGCAAAACAATAAAAAAAATGAAAATGTATGTACTTTTTAACAAGAAATGCTCATGCTGCACTGGCTCGAGCTAGTGCAAGATTAACATTTGTGGTTAAAAAGTATAAAAATTAGGGCTGTCAAACGATTAATCGCGATTAATCACATCCAAAATAAAAGTTTATGTTTACATACTATATATTTGTGCACTGTGTATATTTATTATGTATATATAAATACAAACACATTCATGTATATATTAAGGAAAAATATTTTAGATTTACATCTAAAATATTTATATTTATTTATAATCTAAATTGTATATAGGTATAAATATATACACATATAAATATTTTGTTTTAATATATACATGTATGTGTGCATATTTATATGTACATAATAAATATACAAAGTAAACACACATATAGTATGTATACATAAACTTTTATTTTGGATGTGATTAATCACGATTAATCGTTTGACAGCCCTAATAAAAATGTTCTTATTTTTTAGAAAATGACCTATTGTTTTGCTAGATAAGACACTTATTCCTTGGCTGGGATCGTTTAGAGCTCTTTGAAGCTGCCTTGAAACTGCAGTTTTGGACCTTCATCCTGTTGATCCCCATTGATCCACTATATGGCGAAAAATCCTGGAATGTTTTCCTCAAAAACCTTCATTTCTTATTGACTGAAGAAAGAAAGACATGAACATCTTGGATGACATGTGGGTGAGTAAAATAGCAGGAAATTTCAATTCTGGAAGTGAACTTAGGTATAAAATAGATGATGTAAAATCAAAAAACCAAGCCCAAGTTCACAGATTGTTGTCTGTTGCTGGTAGTGAGAGTCCAGTGACACAATGTGTGGGAGAGCGTTAGGGTGGTTCATTTGTTGAAGAGGTTTGTCACTGTTTGCATTAGTGCTGCTTTAATTAGATACAAGAGAGCGGGATAAGAGCATAATAGTCATAATAAATGTATACAAGGCTTTCAGGAAAATGAATCTGCCGCATAGTAAATATATTGTAAAAGCTTCAGGGCTGGTATATGGATGTGAATATTCATTGTCCTCTCATTCTGTATTCTGCACCAGTTACGACCATATCAATATTTGATATGAATGTTAGACAAAGACCTTTCTGTTTTAATGTCTGTATAAAATCTGCATGAACTAATGATTAATGTAAGCATTTTCTCATCCTCTTGAGAGGCGCAGAAAGGTCTTGTTAAATGTTTCAGAAAAGTCCAGCTCCTAATAATTTATGTTGAAGTGCATGTAGCGCAAAATATTGCAGATTGTAACTTTATCTATGGAGGAAGGCAGTTAAGAAGAGTTATTATTCAATTACACTATGCACTCTTTCTCATCTCATCTTTCACTCTGTTCACCTGCCGCGTTTCATTCAGAGCTTCTCTTTGAGACGCTGCTCTTGCATGTGCTCGTCTTGGACATATTCAGTCGATGTCCCAGGAGACTTTTCTTTCTGCTCATTACTTTATCTTGTCCTGCACACTTTGTTCTCGTCTCTTTTCTTTCGTAGTGCTGCAGTGGTTTTTGGATGGAGTTGGACCGTTTCCACAAAGCCAGTGGATCTATGTAGAGTTTGTTCTGTAAATCCTGTGAACTTCACCTGACACTATTACAAATGGCCAGCTCAAGAGCTTACAGGAGATTGCGTGCTGCTTAGATGACTAACCAGAACATATGTACACCAAAGTACCTCTGGGTATTCACTTAATTTATCATAATGCACACAGTAGAGCTGAACTTTCACATTTTTAACCAGGCAAAATCTTCACTTCCAGAACTTCCAGACCAAAATAATAATAATAATAATATATAACAATATATATAGTGAACTTTTATGGTGCCCCCGAGTTTGAACTTCCAAAATGCAGTTTAAATGCAGCTTCAAAGGGCTCTAAATGATCCCAGCCGAGGAAGAAGTGTCTTATCTAGCGAAACGATTGCTTATTTTCCAAAAAAATTGCAATTTATATACCTTTTAACGCTTGTCTTTTCTAGCTCTGCGTCAACACTGTGTGTATTCGGGTTCAAGACAGTTAGGGTATGCCGAAAAACTCCCATCTCATTTTCTCCACTAATTTCAAAATCGCATCACTGCAGACGTACTGAAACAAAGTGAACGTGCAAAGAAGATCAAATGCTCTTTACCGAAAAAAAAAGATAAGATGACAATGTAGGATGATTTTGAAGATGGAGAAGAAAATAAGATGGGAGTTTTTCAACATACCCTAACTGTATTGAACCGGAGTATACAGAGTACACAAAGAACTAAACAAAATGAGCATTTGAGGTTAAAAAGTGTATAAATTATTATTTTTTTTGGAAATAACCAACCCTTCTGCCTCGGCACCACAAAACCACAAATCTCAAGTCGCAGAAGTATATGTGTAGCAATAGCCAAAAATACATTGCATGAGTCAAAATTATCAATTTTTCTTTTATGCCAAAAATCATTAGGATATTAAGTAAAGATCATGTTCTATGAAGATATATAAAATCATAAATATATCAAAACTTAATTTTTGATTAGTAATATGCATTGCTAAGAACTTCATTTGGACAACTGTAAAGGCGATTTTCTCAATTTTTTTATTTATTTATTTTTTATTTATTTTTTTTGCACTCAGATTTTCAAATAGTTGTATCTTGGCTAAATGTTTTCCTATCCTAACAAACCATCACAAACATCAGTGGAAAGCTTATTTATTCAGAAAATGTAAAATGAAATAAAAAAAAATGACCCTTATGACTGGTTTTGTGGTCCAGGGTCACATATGACTTGAACTGAGTCTTGAATTAAATTATTATTTCTTTTATTTTTTTTATTTGTTTTAAGCATCGGTTTAAGAGTTCTGCTTGACAATGTATGACTAAAACAAGAACAGTTGCAGTAGGGTAAATTTAAAGTAAAAGATGAATTATTTCAGAAGGATCCTGTGACACTGAAGACTGAGTTGGAAAATTCATCAGATTTCCATTCCAGGAATAAATTACATTTTACAGTATATTCAAAAAGAAAATCATTATTTTAAAGTTTTACTTTGATCAGATAAATGCAGCCATATGGCCCTTGACCATACATGTGCAGTTTCAGTCGAGGTCACATCACAGGCAGCATTAACATCCCATATGCCTCCACGTTTGGGCCGGAGGGAGAACTGCTCCAGTGTCCCGCCACTAGCGCTCTGGCCGGATACAGATTGCGTGTCATTGTGATCCTCAGCAGCATCATGAAGAATGCGACCACGGTAAAGTTATTCGATTTTACTACTAATGTTTCTCACTGTAAGTCACTTTAGACTGAGACCTCTGTCAAATCCATTTAAATTAATAATAATGATAATACATATGATAATCATGAGTTCACTGTTTTCTCTTGTAGTTTGCAGCTCACCTTGTGAAAGTAAATTTCCCTCGAGTTTGTGTCTTGGATGGTGGCATGAACAAGATGAAGTCCACTGGCCTGTTAACCGTCCCATCCCCGCAGATATAACAGGGATGTGCTTTTGTTAAAGGGAAACTTTTAAATGTTTTACATGCTGCAAAAAGTGAATACATTTCTAAGCTAAACTATGTCAAGAGTTCCTTAAAGGCATTATGCATGTCAGCACTGAAAAGTTTGAACTTGAAAATGAATAACAAAACTGAACACACACTTCTGGGACCAAACAAATCTACAAAAATAAAATAAAGTGTTTTTTTTTACAATAGCTGTTGTCATAAAAGCATCATTTGTGGTTATCCCATTTAAATGCAACTAGTTTTTATTGTTTAATGCATGTTTCTGGCTTTATTTTGAGTCCACAATATTTTCAAAAGATAGCGTCAGTTTGCTCTTCTACTGAAATGACTTTACTTTTCCGTGTACCTCATGTGAATTATTGGACAATGCTAACCAATAGTCAAATACTGTAGCTAGCTATGTTGATAATCCAGTCAAGGGAAGCCCTGTCCTACATTTTTTCTGGTTAAATATCCTGTTGCATTCTGAAATCTGTTTCAGTACCGAGGAAAAACATGAACAAGGTTTAATAGTGAATTTCAGACACCTACATTGTCAAAAACGTCAAGGGAAAGTTATGATAAACGGTTGATGATTTTCTATGGGTGAGAACGCCTAATTACTGTCTAGACCAATCCAACCTGACAGAACGGTCCGGAAAATTTATATAACCACATTAGTGTGCGAGGGCTTTCGTCAAGTGCAATGCGTTGTTTGATGTGAACGGGCTCAGAAATGCACTGTGGGTTCAACTTCTGTCAGTTAAGAAAAGGAAGAGAAACTATAGTGGATTACTGAATATGGGAAACTGGGGAAAAATACATATTTTGGCTAAAAATGCAGCACGTATGTATATGTAGCTTAATTTAGGGGTGTGCAATATGACCAAAATCTTGTAGCACAATACAAGAACACTACCAGTCAAAAGTTTGTGAACGGTAAGATTTTTAATGTGTCTTCTGCTCAATTACCTGATCCAAAGTACAGCCAGAACTGTACAATTTTGAAATATTTTTACTTTTTTAAAACAACAGTTTCCTGTTTGAATATATATAATAAGATAATTTATTCCTGTGATTTCAAAGCTGAATTTTTAGCATCATTACTCCAGTCACATGATCCTTCAGAAGTAATTCTTAGATTCTGATTTGCTGCTCAAATAAATAAATAAATAAATAAAATAGCTAAAAATATACTTCTGTGACTTAAGACTTGTTTTGTGGTCCAGGGTCACATATAACTAAATATAAAAATATGCACAGGTTTAACGTTATATTATCAACTAAATAATATGTTAATTTGACTAGAAACACCAGAAACTGTAAATGTAAATCATCGTTCCGGTCGGTGAATTCTGCGTTCAGAAAAAGGTGGATAGCAAAATGAGTTCTCTTTTGCTGCTGATTGCGTTTCAATGCCTTAAAATCACTTGTTTTTAAAACTGCAATGCTTAAAAACGTGTGCAGACGATACGTTTTTGTGACTACGTGGCACAGCGTGAGCGTGAGAAGAGCGCCAGCCCTAGCTTCGTTCCATTGATGCATTCTGTTTGGAGTCAAAAGGTACAACCTATATGGTGAAATAATGGGATGTTTTTGCCAGACATTTATCACGTAAAAAACTGCTCTGACAGATAAAACTCTATTACTCCACAGAACACAAAAGGAGATGTTTGGCGAAGTTGCTAAATATTACTTTTGCCAATCATTATTAGTTGAAAATCTTCTCATTTGCATCGCATTCATATTCAAATATGTTGCCTCAAGATGCATCTTTTCTTTAATGGATAAAAGCGGCAGGACATTCAGCATAGTGTCTTTTGTGTTCCATGAATAAAAGAAAAACGCACGAGTTTGGAATGAAATGAGTGCGAGTAAGTGATGCATTTTTTTACTATTATTATTTTTAGGTGAACTCTTTCTTTTAAACCAACCGTTTGCATGCATGTATGCATTGCTCCTAAAAGCATGACGCGTTAAAAAAAAAGTACCTTTATCTTCCACGGACTTTCTTTCCAGTACGGTTTTAAGAAAGAGAAGGAAACACGTTCAGCACTAACAAGTCAGTACGGACCAGAACACCTTGGCAGAATGTTTTCATGCTACAAGAATTCAGGCTGTGCTAGAGGCAAAAGATGGAGTTAATAACGGTACAGTAGGTAAGTGCGCCAAATAAAGTTGCCACTGCAAGTATATGTTTCACCTCCACACAATGTACAGCCCACGTCGCTAGAGGTGACTGCTGCCGTTTCAACAGTACGTTCAGAGCCAAATGTGCTTATTTTTACAATTTCCCCTCGGGGATCAATAAAATTGATATTTCAGATACCTGCAGGATTTTGAACCTCATTGCTACCCAGCCCAGAGCATTAAAGAAAATATATAAATACACTCATCTTTCACTTCTGCTGGCTGTAATGTTGTGCCTTCAGACGAACACAACTCTACAAATCTAATCTAAAACTAGAAGATTTCAAACAGCCTAGCAGAGATTTTTGTTGATGGTGTTGAAGGTATAAGGGCAAAGTATTTAATAAGAACTGAGTATACATACACCTTATTTTTATC
The DNA here is from genome assembly GCA_033026305.1 of Cirrhinus molitorella. Lineage (NCBI taxonomy): Eukaryota > Metazoa > Chordata > Actinopteri > Cypriniformes > Cyprinidae > Cirrhinus > Cirrhinus molitorella. Next base: position 35,734,720 of record CM065120.1, read on the forward strand.
AGTTCTGTGGGTCTGGCTTCCATCTCATCTGCGTCCAGCTATTTTTAGCTGTACAAAACAGCTTGTTCTGCTGCTTGATATTACAAATTGGTGTGCCTTTAATGCATCATCTTAATTATGAACACTGGTTTGAAGTGCGAACTGTTTTATTATTGAGTGCACGTTATTATTCTCATTTCCTCCTGGGTTTACACTTACTTCGAGGTTTAGTCAGTTACTCGGATTCCACAACAGCATTAATTGCGTGGTAATGTACTACTGAATACGTTGCTCTGCTAATTTATGCTGTTATAACCAGGGTTTAAATTGGGCCGGGGCCGTCCGGGGCTAAGCCCCGGCACATAGACTCCATAGACCCGGACGCGGTAAGCGGTGGACTCTCGGTCTCGTTTGATTTAACTAAACTAAATAAACAAAACAAAACAAAACGGTAATAGTGTATGTTATTTGCCGTTTGTTATATTATGGGAGAATGACTAGAATAGTTTTCATGTCAGACACATGACATTTTACACGTAAACCACCTGGCAAACCAACTCCACCGTGGAGTTGGCCAACAGGAACGTGGAACCGGCTGATACGTGAAATATGATAACTGCGCCTGATTCGCCCGCGTCCGCTCAGTCCCCAGACCCCAGATCCCAGTTAGAGGATGCCGACAGTGACAGAGATGCTGCCTGATCATACGCGAGAGCATGTTAGGGGACGCGCGCCAAGTGCATCGGTTGCCCTGTACACTTTTTAGCCCAAGGAAACGAATGCACTCAAACAGTAGAATGCATGTAGGCCTACTGACTGTATAAGGTTGCGCTGCTGAAGCGAGGCTCACGCAGACTCTCCATGAGAAATCAAAACGCGCAACACAAACTCAGCATACTGAGGTAAAAATTCAAAAGTTAGTTAGGCAACATCACACAACGTTTTCACCATCACGACTGTTCAGTGGTTCAATAAACAATTCAATAAGCAAATAGTACAATAATATTAGGTCACTTACATTTTAGGCCCTTTTTTAACATGACATTTTTTTTCGATTTCAGCAGTAAAAATAATTCCAAAATACACAGCAGAACCACAACGCATCTCACAGCAGCCGATTCGTTGTTGATTGATTCAGTGTTTTGAACAAATCAAGTTTCGTTTCCCCCATAATTTATTTGTATATTAAAAAAATACATTAAAACAATCTCACTCCATTATTTAATACAGTTGTATTTTCCTAGTGTAAATTATTTTATTTTACAACATAACAGTCATATTATTGTAATTGAATTGTGGATAAAATGTAAGAATTTGAAACAAGAGATGAAGTATTAATGAGGTTAGGGCAAAATGCCCTAAATAAAGGTAAAAATCCCACAACTGATAAATCATATTTGCAAAAAATAAATAAATAAAATTATATATATATATATATATATATATATATATATATTAACCCCTGGTTATAACCACTGAAAAAAACGTGTGGAAGCTACTAAATCATATAGAGGAGTAAGCAGGAAAGGGCACAATATTTTGACAAACTAAAGTTAATATGTGGTAAAGATACATACGAGCAGTATTAATTAAGATATTAGTTTAATATTTCACCTACCTGACCGGAAATTATAAGAAACGCGAATATTGTCAAGATTCTTGCTCTGGAAATCCTGGTTTAGTTTGGCCAACAACAAACACCTTTTGTCCCTCAGTTTTTTGCACTCTTCTCCTTGATTTGTTAGTACTTTTGGCAGTCTATGGTACACCAAATATATTTCCTGGTCTGACGATTAGTACAGCCCAAAACGACAATAACTGACCATTTTTTTAGCAGCAATAACCAGGTAAATATACGACGTTCGTGGCATTGTTTACCTTCGATAAGTTACGAAAATAACCGGAAGTCTCGCCCATAAGCTTACTTAAGAGTGGAATAAGGTGGATATAGATAGATAGATAGATAGATAGATAGATAGATAGATAGATAGATAGATATGACTTTCATTTTCGTTAATATTATTTAAAACAACTACCACTAATGTTTTACATCGGTTTATTTATTTCAAATATTTAAATATATAAGCAACAATCACCCAGATCCATCCAAGCAGAGGTCAGACGAGGCATGATTGTCCTTGAATACTCGGTGTACTGTTGAAAAATGCATTTCTTTATGAAAATTACAGTTGATTGTACCAAGGTTATAGCTGAAATCACTCAGAACAACTCAAAATTGCCACTTCAAATGCAACATATTTTATTTAAAAAATTGCTTACAATGGGACTTCTATAGGGAGTTTCATTGATTCATATCAAGGCCGTAAGAAAGTAAAGAGAAGCAATACATTGACCTTCGTGTGAGGAAAATGCAAGCAAGAGCAAAACAAATCATTATTGAATTGAAAGCTGAACGCAAGTAAGCTTTTTTGAACTATGTACACAATTGCTCTGCAAGCTTCATGAATGAAGCCCGATGTTTTTCAGACTTTAAGAGACAGTATTGTTTTAGCACAAAAGTAGCAGCGTTTCAGTGAGGTTGAAAGCGTTAAACAGCATCTGAACAGATCGATTTGCATAATTAATATAACTAACTAATGTTACTGTTAATAATAATAGTTAATTTAATCGTAATATCAATGCATATTAAAAAATGTTGTTACAAAAAGATTATGTAAAGTGCTCTGCAACTGTCATCACAGAGAGTCAAATAAGTAGACAAATCATTTAATTGCAGCATCCCAACTGATTCACTAATTTGACCAGTTCTTCAAACAAGAGAGTTCATTTCAGAGAGCTGCTTATTAATTATTGCCTCTGCTTGCTAATTTGTAAAGCTGTGTGTGCAAAACAACACGTCAGAAACAATCAGTTTGTCACTCCTTACTGAAAAAGCTGCTCTAAAGTATGCACTTACGTCACGATTTGGTTTGTTAACGGATGCGCGGACATAAACAACAGCATGGATTGCACGGTTAATGTACTACTGAATGCGTTGTTCAGCTCATTTATGCTGTCTAGAACACGAAAAAAAAAAACGTGTGGAAGCTGCTAAATCATATTGAGAAGAACTTAGTAAGTAAGAAAGGGTGCAATATTTTGACAAACTAAAGTTAATATGTGGTGAAGATATGTGCAAGCAGTATTAAGATATTAGCCTAATATTTCACCTACCTGACTGGAAATAAGAACAAACATGAATGTTGTCAAGATTCTTGCCCTAGAAATCCTGGTTAAGTTTGGCCAACCACAAATGCACCCTTTTGTTCCTCAGACAGTTTTTTGCACTCTTTTCTTTGATTTGTAATAACTTTTGTCAGTTTATAGTACATCAGGTGTTTTTCCAAGTCCGACCGATTGATACAGCCCAAAATACGACAATAATTGACAATTTTCAGCAGCAATAATCAGCAAAATATGCGAGTTCCGTTCGGTTAAGTGCAGGGTTGCCAGGTTTTCACACCAAAACCCGCCCAATTGCTATTCAAAACTAGCCCAATCGTGTTTTGAGTTGTGGGGATAAAATACGCGTTTTTTTTTTTTTTTTGTCGGAGTTCCCCTGGTAAATTCTTATTTTAGGGGCTAAATATGACGTCATTGTGGTCGCTTCAACCCGCAGACATCAAAACCTACCCACAGCAACAGTGTAAAAGTAACTCGCGGACCTGGCAACACTGGTTCAGTGGCCGATCGATGTCGCGTCGTGAAAACACTGAAAAATGTTCATTTAGTTACACCGCAACAACATCAAGAAAATACAAGACACATATTTTACGTTCACACATTTTAATGTTTGGAGATTGTTGCTTCTTCAGAATATCAAACCAAGAGCTTTCATATTCAACACACAGTATTAAAGGGTAACCGTGGTTGTGATGATCATACAGAATGGCTGATACAGCCATTAATAAGTAAAACAGTTCACTGGTTTTTACTTAACAATATACGTCAATAAAATACTCAAAACTGGGTCGTGTGATGTAAACATTGTCCTGCATCACTTGTACGATGAAGAATTCACATATATGCACCTACAAAGCATATTTGAAATATATTTATATATATATACACACACATGTATGAATACATTTACAATAATACAACAAAAATAGTTTGTCACTCAGGTTAGCTGGTTAACAAAGCACATCTGCTGAATTTAAAAAGGGACTTAAAAACATCATTCAGGTGGCAAATAAACAGTTAAACTGGACAACTTGCATTTACAATGGCATGACGAGGTCTGCTCAAAAATTTGAAGTGGGCGACAAATTTTACATCTACAAAATTAAAATATACAAAAGTATATTTTCAGACTTGGGACATTTTAGACATCTCATCCAATACAGCGCAGTAGTGATGGTGCATTTTTGTAGGCCAACCTGGAAGTTATTGGTGATACTCGGATGTAAACAACAGCATGAATATGATGTTGTGCTAATTTATGCTGTCTAAACCATGAAAAAAATGTGTGGAAGCTGATAAATCATTTAGAGGAAGCCTAAAGGGTGCAATATTTAAAATAACATATAAACTAAAGTTAATAGGTGGTGAAGATATGTGCAAGCAGTATTAAGATATTAGCCTAATATTTCACCTACCTGACCGGAAATAATAAGAACAAACACGAACGTTGTCAAGATTCTTGTTCTGGAAATTCTGGGCCAACCACAAACGCCTTTTGTTCCTCAGTTTTTGTTCTCTTCTCCTTGATTTGTTAAAACGTTTGGCTTTCAATACTACTCCAAATGTTTTTCCCGGACTGACGATCAGTACAGCCCAAAACATGACAATTATTGATCATTTTCAGCAGCAAAATATTTGAGTTTAGTTTGGTTCAGTGGCATTGTTTACCTTCAGTGCCATCAATATAGCCGACTGATGATGCGTTGTGAAAACACTCTACAGGGATTTAGGCTTCGGGCACATCCCTAGTCACATGACTTCAGTTGGCACTTCTGATAACTCTTAGTTTTTATTTAAAAACATTTTCCCTGAAAGCTGGACTGAGAATAATTTGTACGAGTGCATTTATAAACACAACAAGGCAGTAAAAGCAAATAGTGAGTAGATGAGTTTGTTTGTTCAGCATGATGATGTTTAATGTCCCCGACAACCTCTGTAGCTCTATTTAGAAAACATTAAGTAAAAAAAAAAAAAATACAAAGGGGTATTTTGCTGTAGAATAAAACAAAAATATATTTTGTGTTTAACCTGGCATTTAAACAAAAACTAATTTTTAAAGGATTACTCCACTTCCAGAATAAAAGTTCCTGATAATTTACTCTCCTCCATGTCATCCAAGATATTCATGTCTTTCTTTAGTCACAAAGAAATGAGCTTTTTGAGGAAAACCTTCCAGGATTTTTCTCCATATAGTGGACTTCACTGGTGCTCAATGGATTGAAGGTTAAAAATGCAGTTTCAATGCACTCTGGTTCAATACAGAAAAACTCATCTCATTTTCTCTAACTTTTTATGTAAAGGGCATTTGATCTTCTTCGCATGTTCACTTTGTAAACACTGGGTCAGTACTTCTGCAGTGATGTAGGACGATTTTGAAGTTGAAGGCGAAAATGAGATGGGAGCATTTGAGGTTAAAAAGTATATAAATTATATATATTTTTTTTAGGAAATAAACGTTTCGCTTAATAAGACCCTACTTCCTTGGCTGGGATTGTATAGAGCCCTTTGAAGCTGCACTGAAACTGCACTTTTAACCTTCAATCTTCTGAGCACCATTAAAGTTCACTATATGGAGAAAAATCCTGGAATGTTTTCCTCAAAATAAATTAATTTCTTTGCAACTGAAGAAAGAAAGACATGGTCATCTTGGATGACATGGGGGTGAGTAAATGATCAGGAAATGTTTATTTTGGAAGTGGAGTAATCCTGACTTCAGGACGATTGAACCAGATGCTAAATCATTTCCAGGATTTGGCCTACAAAACTACGTCATCCCTGCAGCACTGTATTGAGCTGCAACATGCACTTGTAGCCAATGAGGAAGGCCAGAGGAAGCACACCATAACTGTACCAGGACTGACAGGAAGTCACGTCCCTTTCTGCTTTCTGTAAGGTGTCCGTCTTCCTAGAGTCCCATGAGTAAAGCTGGCATTAAAAGTCTCTGTTCATGGTGTTGTTGCTGTTAAAGTCTCCTCAGATTGTGCTCTTCCTGACAGGAACCTCGTTTGAGACTCATGTCGTCCAGAGCTATTTCACCCTTGCGGCCTCTCCGCCGCTCGCCCTTCACCACCACCTGTAATGACATAAATCACAAAACACCATTGCTGCTTTCCAGCTGACCTGCTCCCAAATGGTTATGCTAGTATATTCCATGTTGACACTTACGCTTTCTAGCCCATTGCCCCAAATGGTGATCTGCGTCGACCTCCAGCCGTTTCCTCCCGTTCGACCCCAGACTGCGGGACTGTGCTGCCGTCCCTTCTGGACGAACACCTGCAGCATGCCTACATGGTGCCCAGCCATGTTGTGTCTGAAGGCCAAGCAAAGGTTCCCCTCGTTCCAGGGCGTCGACAGGGGGAGGATCAGCTGAGCGCCACGCCCACCTCGCTTCTCTCCGCCCTCTGAGATTGTCAGGTACCGCCCACCTGACAAATATGGAGGGAAATTTAAAATATGAATTTATTCATAAAACAGGACATGACATCACAAAATGACATCTGTAGACCTTCAAGGATTCTCTTAAATATACAAATATTTCAAATATACAATTTTTACATTACATACGAACACAAATATGTCAAAAACCGGTCATACTGGTGAATTTTTTTGAAATTGTGATTTATACATCATATGAAAGCTGAATAAATAAGTTTTCCATTGATGTATGGTTTGTCATGATGGGACAGTATTACTTGGCTGAGATACAACTATTTGGAAATCTGAGGGTGCAAAAAGATATAAATATTGAGAAAATTGCCTTTAAATTTGTCCAAATGAATTTCTTAGCAATACATATTAGTAAACAATATTTAAGTTTTGATATATTTATAGTAGGCAATTTACTAAATATGTTCGTGGAAAATGATCTTTACTTAATATCCTCATGATTTTTTACCTTAAAGAAAAATCGATCATTTTGATCCATACAATTTATTTTTGGCTACTGTTACAAATATACCCTTGCTACTTACGACTGGTTTTGTGGAATCTGAGGGTGCAAAAAAATCGAAATATTGAGAAAATTGCCTTTAAAGTTGTCCAGATGAAGTTCTTAGCAATGCATATTAGTAATCAATTAAGTTTTGATATATTTATGGTAGGACATTTACAAAATATCTTCATGGAACATGATCTCTACTTAATATCCTAATGATTTTTGGCATAAAAGAAAAATCTATCATTTTGATCCATACAATGTATGGATCAATACAAAATATACCTGTGCTACTTAGGACTGGTTTTGTGGTCCAGGGTTAAGTAAGGCAAGGTTAAATCGTTTATAAAATTAAGTTTATAAAATACTCCTCAACATATAGCAGACTCAAAAAAAGCATGATATTTGCAAAAAAAGGAGGGAAAGTGTACCTTGAAGAAGTTTACTATTTTTTTTTTCTCTTTGAAAATGATTAGGAAGTGTATCTGAAATTGTTTACCACACTTGACCTTTTTAGATTCATCAAATGAAAATGTTTTGAAAACATAATGAAGGTTTAACAAAAAATAAAGAAACATACAGTATGAGCGTGAATACAAAAATTGCTTGGCACCTACAGCACTTTTTAATTACATTTTCTTTTTATCATCTGAGACAGCCTTATTTGTCATTGACCCAATAACATTTTACTGAAAACAAATAAATAAATAAAAATGGTCCATACCTGAAGGATCTGCTGTTGTCTCCCAGTGAAGGTCTCCCTCTCTGCGCTGGATCCATCCACAGAGACCATGGTCAAAAGAGCAGCTCAGATGTCCGGTCTCTGTGGAATATCACACAATTGCTTAAAAATTCAACTGACGAGAATTACATGCAATTACTTTGAACTACAAAAATATTTCATCATGAAATTAGGAATCAATTTGATAGGAATCAATTTATGACACGTGAACGTTCACAATCAGTGTGGGACATTAATTTTGTTCAGCAGTGAACAAAGATGGTGCACCATTCAGAATCATGCATATGAACTTTTATTTATTTGTATTTTAATTATACTTTAATTTAATATAAATCATTGAATTTTAACAGCTTTTTATTGAATAAAGAACATTCTAACTTACTACAAATAAATGTATTTATTTATTTATTCATTCATTCATTCTGAAAGCAAACTACACTACCTTTGTACCTTATTTACCCCTACAAGGGACATATTAGTACCTAAATTGTACATATTTGTACCATTTGAAAGATCTTGTTTTTAGCTGTCATTTTGGTACAAATCTGCTAGTTTAGAAGAGTACTTTTGTTCAGATTTAATGTAATCCACATTAATTGTGGCCAAAATTATTAGTACACCAGCTAAAAATGGTTTCAAGTCAGTTATTTCTATCTTTTGCTGTAGTGAAATATCAGTTAACATTTCCAAACATTCATTTTGCCATTAATTGTAATAATCCAGTGATTTTTGTTTGCACAAGGAGTCTGACAACAGCTAGTGCTCCACACAGAGATCTGCTCTCATCATCATCATCTAGTCTGTCTGGAATGACATGAAGAAACAGAACAAACTGAGACAGACTAAATCCAGAGGAACTGTGGCAATGTCTCCAAGAAGCTTCAAGAGATCTAACTGCATATCCTAATAATTTTTGGCATAAAAGAAAAATCTATCATTTTGATCCATACAATGTATTTTTGACTATTGCTATAAAAATATACCAGTGCTACTTAGGACTGGTTTTGTGGTCCAGGGTTAAGTAAGGCAAGGTTAAATCAAGTTTATAAAATACTATCTCCTCAACATACAGCAGACTCAAAAAAAGGCATGATATTTGCAAAAAAAAAAAGGAGGGAAAGTGTACCTTGAAGAAGTTTAATTTTTTTTTTCTCTTTGAAAATGATTAGAAAGTGTATTTGAAATTGTTTACCACACTTGACCTTTTGAATTCATTAAATGAAAATGTTTTGAAAACATGATGTATTTATTTATTCATTCATTCATTCATTCTGAAAGCAAACTACACTCATAAAATAAGTACAAAAGCCGTCTCTGCGATGCTATGTTTTCAAAAGGTATACCTTTGTACCTTATTTACCCCTACAAGGAACATATTATAAGCTACCTAACTGAAAAACTATGCTCAAGTGCACCTAAGGCAAAAGCTTTAAACGCAAAGGATGGTCTCACCAAATGTTGATTTAATTTAGTTAACAGAAGTTAATTGATAGAGAAAATCTGTTTATGACAGTGTTTTGACAGCATCCTCATTTTACAGCATTTTTCACAAGTGCCTACAAACAGTACTGTAGCTTTGCAAGTAGGTTTCTTAAAGCATCTTGGAGACGTTTCACAGTTCTTCTGGATTTAGTCTGTCTCAGTTTGTTTTTTCTTCATGTCATTCCAGACAGACTGTATAATGATGAGATCAGACAGGGTTCCCACTCTAAGCCAAATGTCAAATTCCATGACTTTCACTGACTAAAAAGCTGAATTTCCATGACTTTCCATGATTGCAAGCTTTTTTTTACTTGTTTACAAACATTTTAGTACAAAACTATGGAAGCCTGTTTAGACCTTTTAAAATTCCATGATATTCCAGAAATCCCATGACCCGTGGGAACCCTGGATCAGATCTCTGTGTGGAGCACTAGCTGTTGTCAGACTCCTTGTGCAAACAAAAATCTCACTGGATTATTACAATAAATGGCAAAATAAATGTTTGGAAATGTAAACTGATATTTCCTACTGACACACTACAGCAAAAGATAGAAATAACTGACTTAAAACTATTTTGTAGCTGGTGAAAATACTACTGTATACCAGGAATAAATACACATAAATACTTAAAATTATGCGGTGATATCACAAATATACAAAGAACAGCAAAAACATTTTTTTTTTTCTTATCAGTAGTCAGTTCTGACTGATATCAGTGCCTTACAGGTCGCCCTCCACACTGGTGGATAACAAAATAAAGCATGTGGCTGGTGGCAAGTGTTAATTTCACACCCTGTTTGCAAACAATCAAAATCCTGGTGAAGGCTCTAAGCTGGTATTCCCAGCGTTACGGGTTCAATTCAAGATGCCCAATAACTGAGATGCTCTATTATCATCATGGCCTTAAGTAACACCCTGAACAGATCGCTCCAGGGGAACTGCCCTCGCAAGCCGGGTAAGTGAAACTGCTAAATGAAAAGTAACTCAGAAGTGTGCTATTCCTGAATTTCCCACAGGGATCAGTGAAGCGTGGGTATTTTCATGAAGGCCGATGAAAGCTGTTCACCTCACAGCACTGATCCAATTCATCTGGAGTGACATCATAAATCAAGATTAATAACTACAAGATGCCTGTGAGGTAAATGCAAATATAGTCTCACTGTTCCCATTCTGTGCAGTTTGTCTGTTTCTATATATCTACAGACTAAAGCGATTATCAAACTCTGAAAATCCATCTGCAGTTTCAGCCAAAATAAAAGCAGCCGTCTCTTACCTGGGTCATCCTTCAGTTCCTCTTCTGTGTTGCCCAGTTCAATGTCTAAATCGATATCAAGCACATTGTTCTGCCCATGATTTCGTGGTACTAGAAGAGAGAAAAGAGAATAGTTTAGACTATATTGATTCCCAACCATAAGTAGGCAATTAATCTTTTAAAAATATAATGTACTGACATATTTTTAATATTCATTGTAATGCAATTGATTTGTGAGTTTAGCGCGCAACCAGTTGTGCTTTATTTTCGAGGCAGATGATTACAGCGTTTCACTAGATTTGTAGTGAGACATGTTTTTGTAAGCCAATTTTCATTAACTTTTGATACAATCATGGAACATGATCTTAACTTAATATCCTAAAGATTTTTGGCAAAAAAGATAAATGTAGAAATGAGAAAATAAGTATTGTAATTTCCCTACTGTAGTGTAAAGCAAAAGCAATATACCTATGAAATATTCATTTCCATTGTTTTTATAGTGCAGTTGTTTTACAACATATGGCTGTTACTGTCATAGGAATAACAATAATATAAAACAGTTGTTAATATTATTATTATATTCTAATTTGGTTGGCTTTCTAAAACACCAGTGTGAATGTGATTTAGACTCAGACAGTATACCACAGCTAAAAAGAGGGTTGAGTCCCCTTTACAGTTCAGGTACAAGTCAATGAGTTTTCTTAGTTAAGAACATGGATTGGAGCTCTTAATTTTGAACTCTCAAAGTGCATTAGATAGAAGAATGTAACTTTAAAATGTACAAAATTGTTTTTTGTTTTTTTTAAATAACACAATAATTATTGTATTGTGGACTACATATCGAAATATTATCGTATCGTGAGATTTTAATATCGTTACATCTCTACCAACAAGTCAAGTTACAGTGGAAGTCTGTGTCTCTCTCTCCTCCTCTGAGCCCATTGTGTTATAAACAAACACCCTAAAGCATGCGGTGACTTTGGTGGCTAATCGAGAATGAATGGGGAAATAGCAGGTGAATGGAGGCAATTCCTCCAAAGTGATATGATTAGATATTACTGGTTATGATTGGCTGTGATCCTGCCTCTTGTGTTCGTGCTTGTTCCACATTCGCTAACAATATAATGCCGTTATACTGGGAAGACTAATATAAAAAAGTAAGTAAACAACATTGTATATGCATTTATATAAAAACACTGTTACATCAAAAGAAGCCTTCAAATGGCATGAAAATATGATCTGTGGGAGTTTTAAGTGGGTAATCCACTTTTAAGATAAGGAAAATCAAGATAAATGTCTGTGTCCATGATGATTGGTGAAAAATTTCAATGTATGTATACACACTAAATAACATTGTTGCCTGCATCAGTAAGACACTATATTGTGAATAATAATGGCTAAAGGGCTCGCACAGCCTCTTGTATCTTATGGCTTAATTGAAACAAATAAATGTTGGGGACAAGACATTGCCCCTCAATTCCTTAACCCATAACCAAAATACAGACTTAATGGAAGATTGGTGACAAGCGAGAGCGTGTACGTCAAATATATGGCAGGATAACAGCTGGAAGGAAGTCAAGTCTGTGATTAGTCTATTGATTTCAATTATCCCTCAAGCCTTTGCTTGTGAAAGCACTATGTGCTGCCCATCCTCGAACTAATAAGAACATGTAGTAAACTAACTTCACCCTAGGGTTGTTTCCAAACACTGCAGGTGTTCATGCTGGGGCAATATAACTGTGACATGGTTGTTATTGTTTCTAATTGATTAAGTAGACATAATTATACTTCATCCCTAGGAGTCCATTTGCCTTATTTCCCCATTGTTATTTTCAGAGGCATCATTATTTATTAGGCCTATTTGAGACCTCGAAGGCAGTGCAGGGTAACTGATTTATGTCCTGAGGCAGGGCCGACTGGTAATGTAATCTCTCTAGGTGTGTCTTCTGTTTTCATTAGGTGCTGTCATCTGGATAGGAGGCTTTGGGGTGCAATTTGCTTCCCTGAAAAATCTGCCTTGTGGGAAGCCCAAGAGATGCCTCAAAAAAAAAAAAAAAAAAAAGCTTATGAACATGAAGGAAACAACAAAGTCCTTTGGGCCTGGAAATGGTTTTCTTAGACAGATCCAAAAGCCTTCATGGCCCAGTCCCAAATGATGCACTCAGCGGTTCTCCTCTGAATTCACACACTGGCTACAAAACACCACACGGACTGTTGCGTAGACTAGTGCAAGCTCAGCAAAGAGTGCATTGAGGCGGCACTTGGGAACATGCTTCTGAATTATAAAATGATATGGGACACCCTATGGTATACTTCACAGAGAAGCACAAGTAAAGACTGTAAGATCACATCATAAGACCACATCAAGTGAACAAAAGGGCTTTAAAGTTAGTCTGTTCACTTGGCAACTATCTTTGAAATTCCCACGTCAGCTATTTCCTAGCTCCAATCGACCTGAACATGGAAAGACGCCAGAAATCTCTTGAAATCAAATATTTGCTAAGTCTTTGTTTTATTAACTTGGCATATAAGCAATAATATTGTATAAAATTGGTATTGGTTTTGCTTCTTTGGTTCAATTCACCCTTCTCTGGGAGTGTGATTGACAGGCGGTCTGACCAAATATAATGCAGAATCTGCTATTTTGTATAACAAACAAACTAGAGGGAAGAGTAGATTAACTTGAAAAATGGTGTGTACGTTTCTACGGTTAAAACAAGATATCTTTTGATGTTCATTCATGTTTATTTTGTGCTATAACCAGTAAAGAGCAAAAGATGATCGGTTCACGTCCTGCCTTAACTGAGCTGCTACAGCAGTTTGTCACGACACATTAATGAGCCACAAAACTGTATTCATTGTTTGAGTTTCTTAAAAAAAAAAAAAAAAATCCCCTTTGCTTCGCGCTGTATTTTTCACTGCGTGTCAGCGATGTGTGGCTTGACAGAGCAATGGCTTGTCAGCAACTAAGGGAGTGGGTCTTTGTGAAGGGTCAGTTCAGACTCAGTTTCAGGTTGCTTCAGATAATGCAGGGGTGTCCAATCTTGCTCCTGATGATAAATGATAATGATAAAATCCACCCAGTGTTTTCTATTGAATCTGTAAAAATAATTTCCCCTTTTTAAAATCAAGCCATTCTCAGCCTCTTGTCAGTGTGACATAACACCAACAGAAGCCGCTACCATAATAGATTGATTGACACGGCTGTCTTGCCTTAATGGCTGTTTCACCATTGTCTCGATGCCGGAACAGGGACGTAGACAAGAATGGCTCCTAAGCGATTGAATTGTTGTTTTGTTGGATGTAATAATGACATAGTATGTAATAATGACATAGTAGTCCTCATTTACTCCCGACATCTGAGCCGCTGAGCACAGTGGATGACTATTGTTTGTAAATGGAATGCGCCTCCCGATCTACATAAATGCGTTTGCGGGAATCATCCGTGATCCAGCTTCACTTACAACAGAAGTGAGTATATGGTTTTTTTTTATTAATCTTTGCAATCGCCTTTCCTAACGTGCTAGTTAGCAAGTTCCACGGCTAAACGTGCCTAAGTAAATAAAGGGGGAAAAGAGGGGCGGGGTGAGCAGAGCTCATTTGCATTCAAAGGAACATGCAATAGAATCAGTTGATTTTTGCAGAGCTGATTCTGACCAGGTAAAAGGGTGTTTTTTTACACAACTTTTTAGAATTTTGAACCAAAGTATATTATAGGGTTTTCATTAAAACCCCAAAGAATCATATCAACTTGTGGAAAATGGGCATCCGATGACCCCTTTAAGAGGAACTGTGTTTGAATCTGAATAACATTGAAGTAGATTTACTTACTGTGAACGTCGCCTCTTTGTTTCTGGGTAATGTCTTTGATGTTGTTATCAACTGGTGTCACAAACGGGATGATAGGTCTACGTGTTGGGATTACGGGAACCACCGCTGTAACCACCGGGGCTTTTGTGGTAGCTCTGGTGGGCTGTGGGGTTGGGACCTTAGGTTTGCTTGTCACCACCACAGGGGGTTTACGCGTTGGGATGAGAGGCCTTCGAGTGGTGGTTGCTGGAACTCTTGCTGGAGGGGTAATTTTTTTGATTGGAGGAGGCTTGGTGGTGGTTATAGGTGAGATCCGTTTAGCCGTCACTGGTGGTCTGATTGTTGTTGTGGTCCTCTTCTGGTCTGAGCCTGGAATTTTGTTGCCCCCTTTGTTGTTATTGTTGCTCGGCGTGGTCTTTCCAGGTCGTGGCGGGTCAATGACCACCTTTGGGATAGCTAAAAGGAGAACAAAGATGATTCGTTTAATTTGAAGCTAAGTTAGTCTTAAGTCTTTTTCCTCGTTGCATAGGTTTAAATCTGGCATAGCTAGCATTTAGATGGTCATCAAGTTGGTCTCTAAGCCTGACCAGCTGAATGATGACCAAAATGCATTTATTTTTATATTTTAAAAATATACAAATAGTTTACATTTGATTTAAATTTTGCATTCTTTTACTTAAATAGTATTTGCTTTGTTTAAATGTTGTTTTTCTGTAAGTAATAATACAACTAGACTGAAAAAAGGCTGGTTTAAGCTGTTTTTCACATATTTGTCAAGACCATTCATTTTTTTTCACTTTTTTGTTTTGTATCTTTGCTGTTACTCAGCTTTGCAATTCATCATAATTATCTCAAATAAAATTATAATCACAGAAAAAGACCATTAATTTTGACATTATGAAGTAAGGCTCCAGTAGAAATTTCACCATTCATTTTAGATGAGACGGAAAAGGACGCTTTCAGCTCATGTGTGCAATGAAAGCACGAAAGCCATCCATCACATTCAACATGAATACCAGACGCGCAAAACCTCGCGCTTGTGTCGTCTTTAAGGAGTGAACACTAAAGGAATGAATGTAACAATGCTATCTCAGGTTTCACAGGAGCTTTGATATGTGATTCCTAAAAAGTCAGCAATTCAACCCTTACAGCACTTCTGAGTTACACCTGGCTAAAAGTTTCTAAGCCAGATGCTGAGGAGGGATGTGTTGCCTTGTTAATTGGTTTAACACTGATTAAATCTGGTGTCATAATCACAACTGTATTTTTGTCCACTTAACAAATAAGATGATCAAGAAACTGCAGCGTTGTTTGTATAACGCTACACAGATAAAGCTGTTGACAGTGGTGTGCTCAGTTGTGATGTCACCTGATGCTCAAGGTGAGCCTCTCTTTGTTCACAAAGATTAAAAACATGGCAGTTATCAACCTTTAAGTCACTCCTGACTAAAGCCACAGCAGACAAAAGAATTCCAGATAGGGAGATGATTCGCAAGACAAAGATTTTCTTTCATCAGATCTAAAGTATCACAACGACAAGAAAATTTCTTCAGCCACATACTATTAAACTCTGAATTAAACACCAGGAAACTATTGTCAGTTTTTTTTTATACATTTCATTACATTTTTTCTAAACCATTTATCCAGACATGTAATTCCCCCCTTTTAAATTATTGATCATTTCAGAGAGTAAAGCATATAAATAAAACAAAACTAATGTACAGTACCAGTCAAAAGTTTTTGAACAGCAAGATTAATATTTTTTGAAGAAGTCTCTTCTGCACACCAAGCCTGCATTTATTTGATCCAAAATACAGAAAAAATGTTTTTACTATTTAAAATAACTGTTTTCTATTTTAATATAATTTAACATTTTTAGCATCATTAGAACAGTCTTCAGTGTCACATGATCTATCAGAAATCAATCTAATATGCTGTTAAATATATATTTTTAATTATTATTATTATAATTATGAATATTTTAAACAATTGAGTACATTCAGGATTCTTTGATGTATAGAAAGATCCAAAGATAAGCATTTATCTAAAATAAAAACGTAACATTAAACAGTATACTATTCAAAAGCAAAATAAATGATAGAAATTAATACTTTCATTTGGCAGAGATGCTTTAAATCAAAATGATCAAAAATGATGATAAAGATGTTTATAACCTTACAAAAGATTTCAATTTCAGATAAATGCTGTTCTTCTGAACTTTCTATTCATCAAAGAAACCTAAAAAAAGCTGTTTTCAGCATAATAACAATAAATGTTTTTTTTTTAGCAGCAAATCAGAATATAAGAATGATTTCTGTAGGATCATGTGACTAAAATAATTATGCTAAAAATTCAGCTTTGAAATCACAGGAATAAATTTAAAAATATTAAAACAGAAAACTGTTATTTTTAAATTGATTTTGCTGTACTTTGGAGTAAAAACTTTTGAAGTAAAAATCATTTTCTAAGAAACTGATGAAAAGAAACTTACATAAACTTACATACAATAAATTTCTGTCAAATAAATGCTGTTCTATTGAACTTAAAATACTATTAAATAAAGAACCCTGAAAAATACCATGGTTTCCACAAAAAGATTAAGCAGCACAACTGTTGAGCAGCAAATCAGCAAACTGGAATGATCAGGTAACATTAAAGGGAAATTCAGCTTTGCTATCACAGGAATAAATTACATTTTAAAATATATTAAATAGAAAACAGTTATTTTAAATTGTTTAAATATTTCACAATATTACTTTTGTTGTTTTACTGTATTTTTGATTAAATATAAATACATATTGAGCATAAGAGACAGACAAAATATATATATATATATTCTAAACATTTAAAAAAGTAGGGCATATTTTTTCATATGGATTTTCTCTCTTTTTTTCCTCATTTCTCAGTATCTATACAAATATGCATTGTAATTGTTGATGGACTGTCCATCTCAATTCATTCCAAAGACGTTTTTTTTAGAATTTCAGTCAAGAGTCTGACTCTACCACTCATGAACGTTGTCCTTCCTGTCATTCAACCACTATTCGCTCTGTTGGCATTGTGCTATGGGATGCTGTCACGCTGAAAGCTGAACAATCTACCTGTGTTCAACTTCCTGGCTGAGCCTACGGCTTTTCATCAAGATTTTGCACCATCCATCTTCTTTTCAGTACTGACAAGTGCACCAATCCAAGGAAAAGGGAAAAAAATTCTACATGGTTTACGGCAAGACCCCACAGGTGAACAGTGCAATAATTCTACCTAATAGATCGACATACGTTCTTCCCCTTCATATACCTTTTAGAATATATTAGGAATAAACCTTCAAGTTTGGTGTATGCAAATGCACAGCATGTAAAAATCTAGATACTATAACAGAAATTCACAAATGCAAATAGATGCATTTTGGATGTTTTCTTTCCACTTGTCTGAAAGAAGTTATGGAAGCAAAGTCATTAAAACTGACCAGTGCATGAAAAAAAACATTGTTTTTGCCTTAGGAGACAATGGTTTGCCACTAGATCATACACTTTTGAATAATGCCCATATAAGCCAGATCAGTCTTTGGTACAAAAAAGGCCTGTAGCTCCTTCAAAGACCATCAATCTCCTGGCAGTGTTTGTGATTAGCCTTTTTTCTTGGTTATCTCCTTACGAGGGTTGACCGTATGCCTTCTACCTCTTAATGATAACCTTGCCTCAGCTCTTGTGCTTTAAAACCTTTATACTAATGACTCCTGACTTAAGCCTTTCCAAACCTTTATCTTGAAGTGCTTCTGAAGGCACCGTTCCACCTTATTTTACTTTATACAGCTGCTTTTAATCTAAATTAATCAGAATCACCGCAACTGAGAACAGATGGGGACCAATTAAATTGTTGCCTGAGCTGTAATGTGATTAGTTTATGCATGGAGTGTGTTCGTTTATCCAAATTAGATATTTTTTTAATTCATTTTATTCTCAGTTTGGATTTCTTTATCCACTGTAGCATTGCAGATTGTTCATAAATAAAGGTTCCAAAAAGAATCTTTCAGTGATCAGTTCTTAAAAGAACATTTTAATGACCTAAAGAACCTTTGCTGTAAAGACGCTTTTGTGCAATGAAAAGATTCCATGGGTGTTAAAGGTTCTTTATGGAACCATACATAAAAAAAAATAAAAAATGTAAGAGTGGAGCGAGCTCTTAAGATGCAATCACAGTCATTCTTGGGTTTGCATACTCACGTTTGCAGTCATAGCCCACGCCTCTATAGTCTTCCTTACACTTGCATTTGTATGAACCAGGTGTGTTATAGCAGGTGGCATAGGGACCACACTGGTGTTGATTTGAAGCGCATTCATTTACATCTACAAAAAACAAACAAACAAAAAAATAAAGCAGGCAGGATTAGCTTTGTGAGGTCAGGTATATTTTGAAATAGAAGTAAATGGCTCTGTTCTAAAATCTAGTTTGGGAGTTAGCAAGATTTTTTTTTATATTATTATTATGTAAAATAATGTTTTTCTATTTTAATACACATTAAAATTTCATTTATTCCTGTGATCAAAGACGAATTTTCAGCATCATTGTTCCAGTCTTCAGACTCACATGGTCCTTCAGAAATCATTCTAATATGCTGATTTATTATTAATGTTGGAAACAGATGTGCTGCTTAATATCTGTTTGGAACCTGTAATCCTTTTTTTATTCAGAATTCTTTAATGAATAAAAAGTTCAAAAGAACAGCATTTATTTAAAATAGAAATATTTTCTAACAACATACACTGCTGTTCAAACGTTTGGGGTCAGTAAATTGTTATTCTTTCTTTTTTGAAAGAAATTAATACTTGTGTTAAATTGCTAAACAGTTTTTTGATTATCTAAAACAAAATATAACAATAACATTCTCACTAATTCCAATTCTAGTCCAATTCCACTATTAACAAACCACTGACTACAACTTTTGCCTCAATAAACTACTAATTTGCTGCTTATCAATAGTTAGTAGTTGTTAAATTTAGGTATTGGGCAGGATTAAGGATGTAGAATATGTTCATGCAGAATATGCAGTTTTATAAGTACTAATAAACAACCAATATGTTAATAATAGGCATGCTAATAAGCAACTAGTTAATAGTGAGAACTGGTCCCTATACTAAAGTGTTGCCACTTTTTTTTTTCCACAGCGCATTATGGGAATGTCTTGTCTGTGGATACATGCAATAATTTCTTACAATACAAGGTTGCCAATGCATTTTGCCCACTTTTTAAAAGCAAACCTATGAGACCTTAAAATGCCTCTTACAGGCAACTAACTAAATTTTGGAACAGAGTGATCTTGTTACATATTTCTAAAACTGAAAAACGTCAAATGTTTAAAACAATTGACATTATATTTAAAACCTTACTTTGGCACAAAATGTCTGCCGCTGAGAGGAATGTGAGTTAAGTTTAAAAAGATTTTTTTAGATAAAGTTCTAGAAAAAAGCAAAGTATTTGAAGATATTTGAAAATCCTCAAAACCACTCACCTGTACACTGATATTTCCCGTTGATGTATTGCAGGTCAAAGCCATCATGGCACTTGCAGATATAACTCCCAAATGTGTTGATGCACTTACGGAAACGTGGACAAACCGCTTGACCTGTTGCACATTCATCCACATCTGAAAAACAAACATACCGATCCATCATTTCTCCACTCTTTTTCGTTCTCCAAACTGGATCAATTATTATAATCATTAAAAAGTTCTCAGTAACATAAAGTCTGGTTCTTGAGTCAAATTCATACTTCTGTTATTCATGATTTGTGAATATATACTGTTGAAGTCAAAAGTTTACATACACCTTGCAGAATCTGCAAAATGTTAATTGTTTTACCAAATTAAGAGGGATCATACAAAACACGTTATTTCTTTTTTATTTAGTACTGACCTGAATAAGACATTTACATGTAGTTCACAGGAGAAAATAATAGTTTAATTTATAAAAATGACCTTGTTCAAAGTTTACATACACTTGATTGTTAATACAATGATCCACAGCTGTGTTTTGTTGTTGTTGTTGTTGTTTTGTTTAGTGATAGTTGTTCATGAGTCTCTTGTTTGTCCTGAACAGTTAAACTGCTCGCTGTTCTTCAGAAAAACCAAATTCTTTGGTTTTTCAGCATTTTTGTGTGTTTGATCCCTTTCCAACAATGACTGTTTGATATTGATTTTATCATCTTTTTACACTGAGGACAAATGAGGGACTCATATGCAACTATTACAGAAGGTTCAAACGCTCACTGATGCTTCAGAAGGAAACATGATGCATTAACTAAATTTTTTTTACTTTTTTTAAGAATTTGAAGATCAGAGTAAATTTAACTTATTTTGTCTTCTGTGAAACATGCAAGAATCTTCTGTAGTTTCTGAACTAAATAAATAAAACAGATATTTCGGCAAAATAAGAAAAATGTACACACTGTCATTTTGTCAAAAGTTTTCACCCCCAGCTCTTAATGCATCGTTTTTCCTTTTGCAGCATCAGTGAGCTTTTGAATCTTCTGTAATAGTTGCATACAAGTCCCTCAGTTGTACTCAGTGTGAAAAGATGAATCTCAAAATCATACAGTTATTGCTGGAAAAGGGTTCAAATACACAACAATTTTGAAAAAACAAAAAAACTTAACTGTTCAGGACAAACAAGGGACTCATGAACAACTATCACTAAACAAAAAAAACAGCTGTGGAATCAATGTATGTAAATTTTTGAACAGGGTCATTTTTATAAAGTCAACCATCATTTCCTCTTGTGGACTACACGTAAACGTCTTTTTTGTGAAATATCTTATTCAGGTCAGTACTAAATAAAAAATAACATGAATTTTGCATGATCCCTCTTAGTTTGGTAAAATGAACATTTTGTAAATTTTTGGCTTCAACTGTATGTTGCACAATGCTGCCAGGTTCATTTTTTGAGACATTGACTGGCTCTCTGTACATTAATCCTTACATACTTTAATATTTTGTGTTGGCATATGCTCCATCTAATGTTTAGCTAAACTGCAATATGCATCAAACGGTGTGTGAACGCTCTGCAGGAATCTGAGAGGTGTGTGGGGCAAACTCAACACTTATGTGTGCATGTACAGACATCCATCTAACACAAGCTGCCCTCCTCGGAGCAATAAAAGTCCTCGGCTGAAATACCTGAAGAGTTGAACACCTGTGCTGTGAAACATTAAGATGGTCAGTTTCTGATTGATGATCCTCTTTTAAAAAACTCACGCTGTTTTCTGCTCTCCCCTACTCATAGCCTCCAGAAAAAAAAGCAGAAAGGTGGGAAAAAAAAAAAGGACTAGAGCTAGACATATGTGTGCGTAGAAGTGCCACAGGTTAACTGACTCAATTTGTCGCAATCCATTTGTGACTTAGTGAACTGTGCGGTTAAGATGTGAATATAGGCTTCTTAAAAATGTTTATGTAAGATGTGGTCTCTGTGACTATGGCATGCCATTAAGGCAGTCATTAACGAATGCCACAATGAAATATCCAAGCACTTAAAACATAATTACCGGATCAAAAGAAAGAAGCGCAGCACTGTTGTCAAGGACTATTGCGATCTTTAAAGTTCTGTAGCAGGAACGCAGCCGTTAATGAAAGAGACTGTGTTTTGTGATACGTTCAATGCAAAATTCTGTCATCTTCTCTGACAGCCACAGAAAAAAAAACATGTCTAGATCATGTCACATATTCAAAAGACGACAAGAGCACAAAGAGATCGTGCTCTCTTTTCTTCTGACTTAAAGGGGTCATGTCATTTTTTATTTAATGTTTTTTTTTTTCTGGCTGAAGTCTACATCTATTTACAGTGATGCAAATTAAGAGATGCTTTCATTCAAGGCAATTTACAGTGCATTTTATCAGTATATTCGTTGCTTGGAAATGGCATTGCTAGCATCAAATACTAATATATATATATATATAGTCATTAAAAGCATAATAAATATAATATATAAAATATATATGATATATATTTAATTATAAATATTATATATTATTTATGTATAACGATTACGTAATAATGCATGTGTTTAATCAAGAACATTTAATAACAAATACATAAAGAAATTTATACATTCTATTATATGTAATAATTATACTGTACATTATTATTATTATTATACAAAATGTATTCTACTTATTGCCACTTTTTTTCTTAATGAAAGCAGATGCCAGTGTTATGTTAATGGCTTGAGGACTAAAAAAGGAAATATTAACAATAAATAATTAATAATTAATAATAAATGGCAATAAATAAATGCATAACTATTTTTTAAATAAATAAATAAATTTTCCTCCATATATATGGACGGATATATATATATATATATATATATATATAAGGACTAAAAAATATTATTAATAAGTAATTAATATATATATATATATATATACACACACAAACACACACGTGTATGTGTGTGAGTGTGTGTGTGTGTGTGTGTGTGTGTTTTGAGCACTGAAAATTAACTATAAATAATAAACAGTTAATGGTAAATACTAATAACTTTGTATATAAACTGTTAATTTCAAAATAATAATTTGTTGGCAATTTTAACGCTAGATTTAAATAGTTTTTTTTTAGTTATTTTGAACTGGAGGAAAGTTTTTCCAGCTAAACAATAGTGAACTTTATTTCCAAAGCTCAAGGAAACTTTGATTCCCTTTCAAAGCAGGAAGTAAAGGAAGTAAATTGTAATCAGCTCCTGCAGAAATGCATTACCCCTGAACACATACCCACACAGGTCCTGCCATCTGGAGCCAGCTGCAGACCTGGGGAAGGGCACTGGCAGCGAACTTCTCCTTTCATTACTTCACAGCCGTACTGGCAGTTGGCCATGCTGCATGTCCGGGCATCTGACAGAAACATACAGATACCAGATTTAGCACTTACCATACAATCACATATTTCTCTCACTTTCAGTACAACACAGAACCACTTACTGCAAATATAAAAGACATAGATGAAAAACAGAATGCACCTATATATACATATATATACATATATATATATATAAGCAGCCAAGCAAATGAATATAGACAAAAGATGAATTGCCATTAAATGGGGTGCAAGGCCACAGGTCAGAGAAGGGAACACACTATTCTACATTTAGCTTCATGGCCTTGAAGGAAATGGGCAGTGAAGCAGATAACCTTGTGTTATTAGATTGTGCAGTGATCTATTAGCCCTGCGGAGAAACACCACTCCACATTCTCAACATCGGTGTCGAGGGGGTCGTCACAGTGCAACCCATTTTCCATGAGACAGCGAGGTAAAAAACACTCTAGAGAAAAGGAGATGGCACATTGTTCCTGCTAATGCAGGTGGAAAAACAAAAATAAAACTCAATTATTCCCTAAAGTCTTTGAAAGAAAAAAAAAAACGATGGAGGTGTTCATGCTTGTGTACTAAGTTATAGATCAATATATACTGGGCCAGGATGAAATATCTTAAATAAAAATTATATTAAAATATCATTATAACGACAGTCTGAAGTGACTTTTGAGCAAATGTTACTTAAAATAAATTAAACATATTTAAAGAGCACAAGATATTTTATCCTTGCCCGATATATATAGCAAGTTCTTGAACAAAAACAACAACAAAAATAATAATAATTATTATTATTGTTATTACTATTAATATTATAAAATAACCAAAAAATTTCTAAATGTATTTTTATTAGTTATTTGTCATTGTTCATACCATGTTTTTTGTAAGTTATTATTATTATTATTACAAATTAATATTTTCTATATTTATTTTATTATTATTTATTTTTCACTGTTGATACTATGTTTGTTTTTTTAGAAGTAAT
Source organism: Cirrhinus molitorella (assembly GCA_033026305.1). Taxonomy (NCBI): domain Eukaryota; kingdom Metazoa; phylum Chordata; class Actinopteri; order Cypriniformes; family Cyprinidae; genus Cirrhinus; species Cirrhinus molitorella. The sequence goes on from CM065120.1 coordinate 35,758,945, forward strand.
TTTTATTTTAATTATTTAATGTTTCTAAATATATTTTTATTAACTATTTTTCATTGCAGGTTGAATACCATGCTTTATTTTTTATATTTTACTACAATAATAATAAATAGAATAATAATAATTATTATTAATAATTATTTTCCATTGTTCATAACATGTTGTTTTTTGTTATTATTAATTTAATAAATTAAATGTTTTCTCAATATAATTTTATTAACAATTATTGCAGGTAAAACACCATTGTTTATTTTTTATAATTTACTATTTTTTGTCCCCTTGTTCCAAAAATACAGTGTATTTTGTTATTATTAATTTAATAAATAAATGTTTTCTAAATATATTTTATTAATAATTATTTTTCATTGCAGGTGCATGCTTTATTTTATATTTATTATTTTTCTTCTTCTTATAATAATAATAATAATAATTATTATTATTATTATTATTTTTTTTATTATCATTGTTGATGCCATGTTTTATGTTATTATTTTTTTTTTAAATAATGTTTTCTAAATGTATTTTATTCATAATTATTAATGATTTTATTAATACTTTTATAATATAACAAGTATTATTATTATTATTATTATTATTATTATTAGTTATATTATAAAACAAATGAATATTTTCCAAATATTTAGTATATTTATTAATAATTATTTTTCATTGTTCAAACGTTTTTTTCAAATGTTTTCAATTGTTCAAATGTTTTTAATGTTGTTTTAATGTTATGTAAAACATTTTCTAAAATGTTTTATTAATTATTTTTCAATCCAGGCAGAATATCAATATCGTTATACAATAATAATAATAATAATAATAATAATAATAGTAGTAGTAAGAAAATAATAAATTCTAAAAAAATAAAAAAAAATACTCTTACTTATTATTATTATTTTAAAGTTTTTTTTTTATAATAAAAATAAAAATACTTATTAAAAAAATAAGTTACTTATATAGAGTTAGGTGCTGAAGCAAGTTTTAAAAGAGCAATTTTTTTTAAACTAATGGCATGAAGTTATAAACAATTTGAGCCAGACAAATAGACTCATTCAGACTCTTACCAGACCAGCACCCAACCTTTTTAAACTATGCAATAATCTGCAATCCAAGCATTGACAATCACTGTACCACCCACGTCACAGGAGCCGCTCCATACTTTGATTAACTCTGTGATTCAGTGGTGTTTGCTGAAGTGTGAGCTGCAGGGTGGTGAGAAAATATTTATCAGAGAGTGGAATCTCTAGGCCCTTGGAAGCACATTTAGCACCGGGCAAGCACAGGCACGGGCCACTTGGTGTAGTGAGAATAGCTTAAGGCCAGCAATAAGACTTAGCCTTTACTGGCAGGGTTGAAGTTCACAGCTTTCTCATATTTTTTGTGAGTCATTTGAAAGCTCTCTGTAGGGTTGAGGGACGCCCTTAGCTCTAAGAATGATTTGTGTACAGGAAAAGAGACTGTAAAAATACATAAAAAATGAAGTCCAGGATGGAAAATTGTGAGTTTTTTTTTTCTAAAGGAAAAAAAAACTTTCAATTGCATATTTGGAAAATAAAATAAAATCAGAAAGACAATGCTATAATGCTATAAAAATAAAACTATTTTTCAACAAGAATAATTTTAATACAGTAAAAAAATGTTTAAATGCATATTTGGAAAATAAATTATAAAATAAAATAAAATAAAATTCAATTCAATAATAAAATTAAATCAGGAAGATAATGCTAAACTCTTTGTTCTTTTCTCTAAATGAAACTATACAAATAAAACATAATAGAATATTGAAGAAAAAAAATGTATATGCATATTTGGAAAAATAAACAAAATAAAACAAGCCAAAAAACAAAAACAAAACAATTCTGCTTATGCAAATCTACAAATGAAAATAAAAAAGAAAATGTATTAATTGTGCAATTTTTGAATTATCTGATCTAATTTGTGTGTAGGAAAATAACATAAATAAAAAAAAAAAGGGAAAATAAAAATAAATAAAATAAAAAATACATAAATAAAAAATAAAACAAAACCATTCCCTTCTCTAAACAAAACTATAAAAGTATAATTATTTTTAACAATCATAATTTTTTTTTTTTTCGAACGGGAAAAAAATAAACCTTTTAAATCCAGATTTTAACATTTAAATTAAATTAAAAGAATAAACAGAAGTAAATCTAATAGAATTTTATTATATAAATTTCAGAAGACAATACCTGCTTTTGTTTTCTTCTCTAAATGAAACTGTATGTTGTATGCATACAGTTTTGAATTATACCATTTTTTTCTTTGTAAAGCTGTTTTGATATAACAATATGCTGAAAAGCATGTGGAAATCTAGCTTTTAGAAACAGTGTATACACATTGTGGTTCACCCTGCTGGGCAGCACTATCATACTTTTCAAGCAGAGCGTTGAAGAGCTATTGAACGAGGCAACGATTGACACAGCTGGACACCACGTGCAAAACAACAAGATGTGACTCACTTCCACAGCTCCCATCAGGCAACAGCATGTATCCGTTTAGGCAGTAGCATTTGTAGCTCCCGTACGTGTTCATGCACCTGTGTTTACAAGGCCGAGGCTTGAGGCCACACTCGTTCAAGTCTGCAGACAGAAGAACAGAGAGGGGGAGGTTAGAACATCCTCGTGCGAGAGAGGGGGAGGCCGAGCGGGGCAGGAATTAGGCTTAAACCGCAGGTCAAATCTGAAAGGTCAATCCTTTCAAACCTGTGAGGCGGTGTCTGCGGGAAGAAGGTGAAGCCGCAGGCCACCGTGTCTGGACAGGCCCACCTCAGCGTCTCACTCCACAGGACACAAACCTGCACTTTAGCTTCCAACACTCTTGAGTCTGGCTTTGGGTTTTGATACTGACACACAGAAAGGGAACGTCTTCCTTCTGACAACTCTGCAAAGGTCAACGGTGTACTCATTTCCAGAGTTTGAATATTTAAAAAAGTTCTAAACTTGGAAGCTGTTGACCCATTTCTAGGCTTCTAGACTGCCATACAGTCACAACTTTATCCATAACCATCTTTAAAACGCAGATTTAATGCCAGTCCAAGGTGGCAAATCAAGAATAGGGCAATCAATTAGAAACATCCATTAAAATACATTTAAAAAGTAATTATCAATCACTTTGTAATCTGTCATGATTTCTTTCTAAAACACCCGCCCCTGTTCGTTACTGCTTCATGTGATAATAATATAAAATACATTGCAGAGCAAAGAGGTGCTAACTGACAATTCAGTGACAGACAAGACAGAGCAGGTTAATGTTACTTTAGGTATGAAACAAAGTCTCCGCTTTAAAAATTGTATCTTTTGTAAGAAATTCAAACAATAAATACCGTTTTGTGGCTCTTTAATGTGTCGTGACAGAATGCTGTAGCTCTTCAGTTCAAGCGACATGTAAAACTATCATCTTTTCCTCTTAACTAGATTGTACACGACATAAACATGAATAAACATCATTAAATATTTGATTCAACCGCGGAAAGACGTCAATACACACCATTTTTCAAGTTCAAGTCGACCGACACTACTCTCCTGTCTGGTTTGTTTGTTTGTCAGACAAAATGGCGGATTCGGCGTTATGATTGGTCAGATCGCCTGTCAATCAAATTCCGAAGGACCAACTGCTGAAACACTGGTATTGTTAATTAAAACTAAAAGTTAAACTAAAATGATTAAAATATTTTTAATTAAAATAAATAAATGACGAAATTAGAAATGTTTATTTGGTAACTAGCATAAAATAAGTTAAAGTACTATGTTACCAAAGTTATATATATGTGACCCTGGACCACAAAACCAGTCTTAAGTCGCTGGGAAATATTTCTAGCAATAGCCAAAAATACATGGTATGGGTCAAAATTATCAAAAAATTTTTTTTGCCAAAAATCATTAGGATATTAAGTAAAGATCATGTTCCATTAAGATATTTTGTAAATTTCGTACTGTAAATGTATAAAAACTTAATTTTTGATACGTAATATGCATTGCTAAGAACTTCATTTGGACAACTTTAAAGGCAATTTTCTCAGTATTTTTATTTTTTTGCATCCTCAGATTGCAGATTTCAAATAGTTGTATCTCAGCCAAATATTGTCCGATCTCAACAAACCATACATCTATTGAAAGCTTATTTATTCAACTTTCAGAATATATATAAACCTCATTTTTGAAAAATTTACACTTAAGACTGGTTTCGTCGTCCGGGGTCACATATATATATATATATATATATAAAAGTTAATTTAAAACATTAATAAATAATATAATAGTATTATAACAATATTAGTAATACAAAAACAATACTGTGCAGAACTAAAAAAGTTTTTTACAAAATTAAAAAGTTTAGATATTTTATAATTTGATAATTAATGAATATCCAGTGTTTTCTATTTGACAAAAACTTTCAAATTGATGACAGAATGTATAGCGCCTTGCCAAAGTATTCATGTCCCTTTATTTTTTTTCATGTTTTGTTATGTTGCTGGCCTTTAAACTGCTTTAAATTTTTTTTTTTTTTGTACATCTTTGCAAATGTATTAAAATTTAAAAATGTAAATGATTCCATTCCATAAGTATTCATAACCTTATCTGGGACAATTGAAATTTAGTTTAGGAGTATTCATATTGCTTGTAGATGTAACTACACTTTGAGTGAACTTAACATGTGGGAAATTTAACTGAATGAATATGATTTAGAATAGCATACACTGCTCAATAAAAGTGTCTAACAGCTGAAAATGCATGTCAGTGCAAAAACAAAAAGAATAAAAATACTGCCTGTAGAGCTCAGAAACAGGATTTTTGCACGGCACAGATCTGGGGAAGAGTTCTAAAACAATTCTGTTCACAGAAGCATGTAGCCTCTGTTACCCTTAATGGAAGAAGTCTGAAACAACCAGGACTCTTCCTAGAGCTGGCCTCCTGGAGAAAGCCTCCAAGCATCATGTTTAAACGAAACCAGGCACTTCTCATCACCTGCTAAGTACCATCCCAAAAATAAAGTATGCTGGTAGCAGCCTCATGCTGTGGGGCTGTTTTCAGCGACATGGACTGAGGGACTCATCAGAGAAGAAAAGCTCATTGCACCAAAATATAGAGATAGCCTTCATGAAAACCCAGTCCAGAACATTCAGGACCTCAGACTGGGCAGAAGGTTCACCTTCCAACAGAACAATGAACCTAAGGACACAGCAAGAGTGGCTTAGACAACTCTGTGAATGTCCTTGAGTGGCCCAGCCAGAGCCTGGACTTGAACCCAATCAAACATTTCAGGAGAAACCTGAAAATGTCTGCCAGACCCCATCCAAGCTGACACAGCTTGAGGGGTGAGGAGGAAAATGGCAGATGATTACCAAATGCTGATGTGCAACACTTGTCACATACCCAAAAAGACATCTAAGCACTGAGTACTGAATACTTATGCAATGTACTTATTTCAGGTGTTTTATTTTTAATACATCTACGAAGTTGTGACAATTCTGTTTTTGTTTGTTCATTATGGTGTATGGAGAGTCGACTGATGTGGGAAAAGTAATTTAAAGCAGTTTAACATAAGGCAGCAACATAAAATATTTAAAAAATTAAGGGTATGAATATTTCGCAAGGCACTGTAGTAACAGAAAATGTTGTGCTATCTCTAGGTTGATAAAGCAATATACAAAAAATATGATTTTAATATTATAAACAGACAAAACAAATATTGTGTTTTAATTAGTTTATCTTTTAGACTTTATTAACTGATATATTTTAATTACTTGGCAAATGATTCTTTTATCTATTTATTCTCAACAATAAGCGATTTTTTAATTGTTTATCCACTCCTCAAATGATTACTGAGTAGCACATATTTTAATTACTTGATAAATGATTCTTTTATCTATTTATTCTCAACAACGTGTGATTGTTTAATTGCTTATCCACTTATCAAATCATTATTGAGTAGCACAAAAAAGCCCTCATTTGTTAACAACTATTTTAAAAATGAATAAATTCAAGAGGTTTTTCTTTTACCAAAGCAAAGCAATACTTAGTTTTTATTTGAAATCAACAGCACAACGGTTGACTATACAGTAATTTAATCCGTGCTCACTCATATATCCTAAAGTCTAGGCCACATGGGTCATCAGCTAGGCTACGTATCACTTAGATCTCAATATTGTTAGGTACACAGTCAAGTTTATAGGCCAGACACGTAGCGTGATGCCTGCAGTCTCATTTGCACCAGACTGAAAATAGATTCTCCTGGCTGCCGTACATGAGTGTCTTTGGCATGGCCCAGTTCTGAGAGAATGGCGCCATCTTTAGCGGTGGGTTATGCGGGGAATGCATTCTAGCGGAGCACGTGCTGTCTATATTTGACAGGTGGCACAGATTTAAATAGATGAATGGCACAGTGTATTAATGGTAATTGCCACCGATGGGAGGTCACTCACTGGAATGATTAGTCGAGGTAGGTGAGGACAGCTACAATCACTTCCCCAAATCGTCTTAGCAAGAGTCAACTATTATATTTGAAACAAAGACAACATAAATCTCTCGGTTTCAAGGTTTAAACTTTTCAATGCAATGAAAGAAAATTGGGCTGAGTATTTACCACCTTTTGAAACCGTAAGACATTTCTTCGTAAGCGCACACAGCCGCTGAAGCTGTGATTACACACTCAGACTGAATTTAAATTCCCAATTAGAGAGCAATTTCATGATGATTGAGGACATAATTGACTAATGCTGACCCTTTCCTTGACATATTCTTTTCTTGTGGATTTCATGTGGGCAAAATAATTATTCCTTTAAGGAATGACAATACATTTCCTAAAAACTAAAACGTTAAAAATCTCAGAACTGCATCTCCACCTCGTCTTTCTTGTCTATATTTCTCATGTAGAGTTTTCTGAAGTCTCAGTGGTTTAGGCAGTAACTCGACTCAATGAGCAGCATGCAGACAAATTCATCTCAGAAAGATGTTTAGAAAAAAAAAAGAAGCAACTTCTGCTTCTGTCAAGAAAAGTGAAGAGGAGACTAACCTATCACAGTAGACTCATTGGCCCTTTGCTCGCTCAAATAAAGCTGAAAACAGCAGAAATGAAATGTCACATTCCCAGAATAGCCGTACTTGACAAGAGACAGCTCTGAGCAGCAACACATAAGGAACTAATGATAAGAAATAAAGAAATAAATTGTCCAGTCTGAAGGGAGAAAATGGAGGGTAGGAGGTGTGAAGGTGTTGAAAACCCAGAACAGAGAGCAGGTAGACTAAGCGAGTTCACACCGTATGGGAAGTGTGATCGCAGCCTATTCTGAGTGCTGCACTTATGAACAGTGAAGAAAAGTCATTAAAGAGATTATTTTACCAGCCATTGTGCAACCCTTAAAACATTGACCATAGCAACCAATGTGTCCATCAGTTAGTGCAGTTGTTAATTCTGTAACAGCAAATATATGCAACTATTACAGAAGGTTCAAATGCTCACTGATGCTCCAGAAGGAAATAACATGCATTAAGAGGCGGGGGTGAAAACGTTGAATTTGAAAATCAGGGTAAATTTAATGTATTTTGTCTTCTGGGAAACATGCAATTATCTTCTGTAGATTCTGTAGGGCAGAACAAAATGAAAAAAATATGACTTTTACGTAAAATAAGAAAAATGAAAGAAAATCTCCACTCTGTTCAAAAGTTTTCACCCCCCGGCTCTTAATGCATCGTTTTTCCTTCTAGAGCATCAGTGAGTGTTTGAACCTTCTCTAATAGTTGCAAATGAGTCTCTCAGTTGTCCTCAGTGTGAAAAGACGGGTTTCAAAATCATACAGTCATTGTTAGAAAGGGTTCAAATACACAAAAATGCTGAAAAGCCAAAGAATTTGTGGGACCTGAAGGATTTATTTTTGAAGAAGAACACCAGGCAGTTTAACTGTTCAGAACAAATAAGGGACTCATGAACAATAACATGTATTTTTATGATCCCTTTTATTTTGTAAAATAATTACCATTTTGAAGATTCTGCGAGGTGTATGTAAACTTTTGACTTCAACTGTACATACGGTTAAAATTTTACCACAGCTAAAAAAATGTTAACCGGACCAATGACTGCAATAATTTTGGACATTTTGGCTACTGCTACTATGGTCAATTCAGTTGAAACTGACAACCTATATTGCAGGTCTGTTGAAAAAAAAAAATCATGAACAGAATTACCTCAGAAGCAGACATCAACAACAACAACAACAACATGACAGACACTTTTTGAATGACAGGATATTTGTTTGGGAATTGGAGATGGGCCTGAGATAGAGGAGACAGGCAGAAGGTTAAAGAGAAAGAGACCGGAGGAGAGCAGTCGGGCAGCCACTTGAATGCTCGCAGATGAAAGATGCCCTGCTTTAGAAGTTCAGAGGAACTGACAGACACAGACAGGATGTGTGTAGGAGACAGAGAGCAGGGTGAAACAGAACAGCCTCTTAAAGGCTTTATGTGTGTGTGTTTCTGCCAAGGCATGCATGGCTTTCTCCGTGTCATTCCGGCCATGCCTGTGGAGGCTTTGGGGATCTGCTAAAGGGAAAGTATTCACTCTCGCTGGGCTAAGCAGACTGCACCATGCACGTGGGCCAGAGGGGTGGCGCTTGGAACAGACGCAGGAGTCATCCGGTAAGCAGTCTTACAAGAAAATCACACACACAGGATTAGCTCACCCTCCGAAGGCACCGCAATCGGCTGGTGGTCCATGGGAACAAAAACGGGAGGGTGACTGTGCCATAATGGGGGGCTAACATAGCCCTGCTCTTCTTTAGGAGTGAGGAAAACAGACAGATAACAGCACACAGGACAACGTGGACAAAAACATTTATAAAACACACCTTTGAGCTGGCCATATTCCTGTAGAGGAGAATAATAACGTTATTCAGTAAAGATTATATGCAAATGAGTAGATAAAATGAAACGGCACTGGCGGTGCTTTTAACTTCAGGATATGCAAAGCTAAATAATGTGGAACAGGTTATGATAATATTCATTCATATTTTTCCCAACCCACATTGCCCAGGTCACATCAGAAGAAATTCAATTCTGACGTAAAACAAAAATTACTTTGATAAGAACAAATAAATTTGAAAAAGTTAAATAAATACACACTTTTTTTCTTTACAATGTTTATTGATTTTTCACATACAACAGTTCTTTCTGGTCCTCTAATCTGACCTTTTCACTGTTTGTATCGCTCCGCTTGCATTATTTCTCATAGCGAGGGTCATGGCGGATGCCCAAATCCACAATAATTTTATAAATAATACTGTTTTTGTTTCACAGAATGCAGGTTTTTAGAGGCGAGAATGTACTTGTTTATAGTTCAAATAAGCGGTTTGTTAATAGAGATAACGTCTATTTGAAAACCGTTCAGCGCTCATGAACCCGTCTTTGGTCTCATTAATCATTAAAAATTATTATTTGTTCCAGAGCAAATAGTTTTGACCTGGGGCAAAATCTCATCATGTTATATTTTATGTCAATTCGATGCTGTATATCAGCGCACTGTCTTTGTACTTTTGAAAGAATTGCCTAGCAACTTTTATGTAGAATTTAAGAGTATAAGGAAATGGTGTGTTTGTGATGTTGATTTTTAGTTACATTATTTCACCATGGTGACAAGAGACTGTTTTTATGAGGGAGTCAGAAGTAAAGACTTTTATTTTGAAAGAGACTGAAACCGGGCTGTAAACAAGGAAGTTATTTTTACTTTCAACAACAGCTGGTAAGATGTCATTGGAAACCACCCTTAAAGGATGAAAGGATAATACGACAGAGATTTTGCTTTGACAATGATATCGCTTTCCTCTGCGGACATTCAAACTAATGATTTATTGTGAATATGAGACTGAGCTGAAGAATGAATACTGTATCAGATGCAAGTAATCACACTCGCTCAGTCAATCTCTCTCTCTTATAATACTCCACAGTAAGCTTTTAATAAAGCAACTCAACGTTCCTTCATTACTAGTTATAAAGTGATGTTTTCGAATTAGTAATGGAGGCTTGGGCACATATCGGCACGCTGTGATATATATTCCAAATAATTCATTTTAAGACCAGAAATGTATATATTAACCAAATACATAGGGTCAATTTTGATTTCATTAAGACTTTAATAAACATCTCTGTCTTTATTTTGAAACATCAGAGAATGTTATAAAGAAAAAAATATGTATTTATTTTTATTTAATGTATTATATGTATACTTGTATACTTGTATAATGTATTATATGTACACTTTCCTTTTTGGTCCCTTTAACCACCTGTCATATAAAGAGCCTTCTTCACAATCATTCATTTTCTGATGGATAAAAAGACTTTTCCTACATGTCTTGTCAAATTTCCTGTTTCACTCAAAAATAAAACATAAATGGGTTGCCAGTGCTGTTTCATGTTGAAAGCACAAGTCAATTTTGCTTTCATGATTTCTTTGAAGGAAAAGGCACATTCCTGGTCTGGAGAAAATAGATAGTACAGATGCTGATCAGATGTGTGTGTTTTTTTTTTTATCAGTCTGAGATTTTGAGAATTTTTTTTTAATAATTACATGGTGGGGACCAACCATAACGACTGGAAAAATCTGACCACTTTCTTCTGGAGCAGTTGACATTATTATAGGCAATTATCCAAAAAGACAAAACCTAAAAATAGTGGTGGAGAAAGACTGAAGGGTTTGGTATTTAAAGTGTTTATAGTCTTTCAGAAATACCCAGTACAGTACCAACTGTGATTGACACTGGAAAAAAGATGAGAGGAGGGAATGTCAGAACAATGCCGGTGCTTTACAGCTTAATTATATGATGACATGTAAAGAATCCCATATAATCCCCTCAGCTGTGCTTGGCTTTCCGACTCCTAAATAATGCACGGAAATGAACAGTGTTTTTCAAAACACAAAACACATTAACCATTATTATGCCCTTGGCATGCTGAAAATCAAACATTCGTGATGTAGACTGTCAGCTTTTGAAATGTGTGCATCCATATGTGAGTTTTATGGCTTTGTAACAGGAAAACTTCAAGGAAAATATTAAAGAGACTATATTTTACAGGTTTTACTTGATGTTTGCCCTGAAGACTACGTATAATGTTAGTCAAGGTTTCTTGCATCAAAACAGAGCTTAGCTTTACATGATGTTTTTTATCCTTTCTCTGAACTTTAAGACTTCTATATTTATTTTCTGCAATCAAAATAAGCTGGTGTTGAGAATGTGCATCATCAGTATAACCAAAAACAGGTTTAAACTAGCCAATCTGGTTTATTTATCTCAGCCTGACCAATTGAAAAATGCCCAAAGTCAGCCAGCATTGAGTTCTTTCAAACAGTAGATTTTACAAGAGCCAACTCATGTGATATCTTACTATTTTGCCAAATGACTTAAAGTTTGACAGATGCTGGAACATCTATTTTGGTTCTATCTGTCAGGTAGTCATGACAATTTATGCATGATATTAAAAATAATCGCTAACAGCAGGAGCTCCATGATATGCTTCCTTTAAAGGGACAGTCCACCCAAAAATATGCTTCAATGTTTTCTGAGCTCCAGTGTGTCAGTGGCCTTTCAGCACTCACAAACCCATCAAGAGCAGCCTTACCTTAGCTCTGATGTCACCATAGTGGTTAAACATGAGATATAATTTGCTTTGGCTAAATCTAATGGGCAGTCTTTGGTCTCATTCATCTATTATTTGTTTTAGAGCAAATAGCTTTGGCTGAGTGCAAAATCTCATCACGTTAAATTTTAATGCAACTTTAATGCTGTGTATTTGAGTGCTGCCTTTGTACTTTTGACTGATTGGCATGGTAACTTTCATGATGGCTGTCGTTGTTTATTAAATATTACTATTAAAAAAAAATTATATAAATAATGGCAGTATTGAATAGTATTGGAAAACTGTGTGTTCGTGATGGTGATTTTAGTTACATTATTCCGCCATTAGATGGCGAGAAGAGACAGTTTTTATTATCGAGTCAGCAGTAAAGACTTTTATATTGAAAGACACTGAAACACTGTTGTAAACAAGGAAGTTCATTTTACTTTTAACAACAGCTTGTAAGACGCAGCCAACAAATGCACTGAGCAGTGCTGTCATGGGAAATCACCCTTAATCGATGAAAGGATATTACGACAAAGGTATTTCCTCAGTGGACATTTAAACTAATGTTTTATTGTGAATATGAGATTGAGCTTAAAAATGAATGCTGTATCAGATGCAGATAATCAAACTCAGTCTATCTCTCATTATACTCTATATAATACAGTAAGCTTTTAATACAGTAATACAATAAGCTTTCAGTCAAGCAACTCAACTTTCCTTCATTACTAGTAATAAAGTGACGTTTCAAATGGGTAATGGAGGCTTGGGACTCCATTAAAACGAATATTCTATAATTTATTCAACCCCTCACTTGTTCCAAACCTGTTTATTTCTTCTGGTGAGCACAAAAGAAGACACTGTGAAGACCAAACAGCATGGGACGTGTCCCTACAAATATCCAACAACTGCCAAACTGTCCCTAGCAATAATTTTGATCAAACAAATAAATGTACGTATATGTTTTTGTAATTTCGGACGCATCTGAAATGTCACATCATTGATCTATTACCTAAGAAGTTAAAGTAAATAGGCTACGTTAGAAAACTGCGCACTTTCAAAGACGTGCATTTAATACAAGGGCGGAATGTAGTCGCAAACCTGACGAGAAGTGCAGCGCCTTGTTTATTGCACCCAATTCAAGACAGCAGTCCAAAACAGTTAATATAGAAGTTCGCCTTAGGAATTAACAAAGTTGCATCAATGAGTGTTTGACAAAACATAGAAGGAAAGAGAAAGCGCAATCTATGGCTATTATTAACTCCCTATAAAGCATACGGAGAGAAAGCGGTTTGTGCAGAAAGATACAGTCTTCCAGCCTAGGATAAAGTCATTATGAACATTAATAATAATTTGGGACAATTATAATGTGATTTTATGGTAAACTATGTAAGTGGCACTCTGTAGTGCAGCAGGATTTGGAACAGCGTCCTGAATCGTCGTGGACAGACTTTAAATTAATGTTGTTCAACTGAAAGCTGAAATATCCACAAAATAAAAAACAAGACTGAAATAAGAGTGTGCGGTTTAGCCTTTATCTGTCAATTAGATGTGTAGTAAAGTTGTGTTCGTTCCTACAGCAACAGCGGAGGTTTCTTTCAGAGTCATCCTGGGTCCAATTTGATTAATATTAAAATAAAGTGATGCGTGATTAAGACACTCAGTGCTCTGAAGCTGATGTTGTCTTGGTGCTTGGGGGTTGGGGTGCTTGGGTTTATGTCCACACCAATGTCAAAAGCAATTATATGCCCTTGCAAACAGCTATTGACTTGCATAGTATTTTTTTCCCATACGATGGCTACTGTCAACTGTTTGGTTGCCAGAAATCTTTAAAATATCATCTCTGTCTTCTACTGCTGAAATAAATTCATACAGGTTTGGAGCAACTTAAAGGTGACTATAAAGAAAATGACACACTGTTAAACGTGCAAAAAGCCAAAAAGCAAATGTCTGAAAGTATTTTACAATACTTGATGCCCTGTAATGGATTCCTGACAGGCCTCGGGAACAGCAGGTAAGCAGATTCTCATTTACAGAGACCCCCGCTGAAAATTAGCATCTTATTAAATTGATTTGATCCGCGGAGAGCCGAATGCAGCTCTGTGTCACTTCACTCCTAAATGGATTAGCGCTTTAATGAGTTTATTTGTTCTGGGCAAAGATGCCCATCTGCCTCATATCATCTCCATGACAGTGATGTTACAGTGAAGAGCAACTGCTGACAGAATCAAGCAGATCAAAGGAGGCGAATGCTAATCGTGTTTTAATTGCAAAAAAAACTAAAAATCCGTGGTTCAGATTCAGCACATCTGTTAAGTTGTGGCAACCGTAAGCATATTTTTGTTATGCTGATGAAGTTTGAAACATCTTTAAACATGACTTATCCAGTCAGAACTACATCATTTTAATAAAATCTCTGTAATGCACAGACTTTTTGCTTTATTACAGATGCTCTTTATGGCATTTTGCAGGCTGTACTTAGAGATATATGAACTGCTGTCCTACATGTCACCAGGGACATATGTGTGTCCGTAAAGATCAAGACGACAAATGTCAACCAGTGTTCAACTAAAGAAAATGTCTTCAGAATGCATTTCTATCAAATGTATAATATAACCTAAAGGTAAAGTGTGTGACCAGCCAAATCATGACAACATGATGTGGATGACCAGATAGTGGTGTCTCAAATACACTGGTTGAGTCAATGTTTCTGCATCAGGCACATCATTTCATATTTATTATCAAAATATTACACTTTATTAGGACCATACAGGCCTGTGTTTTCACTTTTTGGTGGTACATCGACCTAAACATTGCTTCCTTGTCTTTGCATGTTAAACTGGGATAGGTGAAAGTATTTTCGAAACAATGACATGCATCACCTTTAAATCCCGATTTGGTTATTTAACTTTGTGGGTGTTATCCCACCTCATTGCCGTGGATTTAGTACTAAGCTCTTTATCATTATTTCTGTTCAGCTCTCCTCGTGGTTTATCTGCACAATAATCACTTGTGGCAGATCCTTTTAACACTGAGACCCTGGTTTACGTATAAAAAGTGCAAGTTTGATAGCATGCACAAAGAAATATATATATATATATACACACACTACCAGTCAAAAATTCTTTGAACAGTAAGCTTTTTAATGTTTTTTTTAAAGAAGTCCCTTCTGCTCACCAAGCCTGCATTTATTTGATCTAAAGTACAGCAAAAACAGTAAAATTTGAAATAACTGTTTTCGATTTGAATATATTTCAAAATGTAATTTATTCCTGTGATTTAAAAGCTGAAATTTCAGCATCATTACTCTAGTCTTCAGTGTCACATGATTCTTCAGAAATCATACTAATTTGATGATTTGATGCTCAAGAAACATTTATTATTATTATTATTATTATTATAAATATTTAAAACCATTTAAATGGATCAAAAGTGATGATAAATACATAATTATAATGTTACAAAAGATTTCTATTTCAGATAAATGCTCTTCTTCTGAACTTTCTATTTATAACCTTATAATAAAACCTGAAAAAAATTCTACTTAGCTGTTTTCAACATAATAACAATAATTAATGTTTTTTAAGCAGCAAATCTAAATATGAGAATGATTTCTGAAGGATCATGTGACTGGAGCAATGATGCTAAAATTCAGATTTGAAATCACAGGAATAAATTACATTTTCAAATATATTCAAATAGAAAACAGTTATTTTAAGTAAAAAAAAAAAAATCTAAATTGTACTGTTTTTGCTGTACTTTGGATCAAATAAATGCAGGACTTTGTTGAGCAGAAGAGACTTCTTTAAAAAAAAAAACATTGCAATTCGTACTGTTCAAAAACTTTTGACTGGTAGTGTATATATTTTTAATTTATTAAATTAAAAATGTATTAATATAAAATACAAATGCAACATATCAACATATTTATTAATATTACACCTATGCTGTAAATAAGCCATTTTATATGAAAATGTATTAATATGTAACATGTTTAACGCATCATGTATTAACAGTGTTGTTATATTAATATCACTGAAATACTATTATAGTGTTATTAATATATCTGTTTTGATTTCTATATTTTAATATTTTTTTTATTTATATATTTTATATTTTTATTTTACTTTTACTTAAAGTTTTAGTAACTGTCATGTTTTGTCGTTTTTCTTTAATGTGTGTGTCTGTGTGTCTATATAGTTCTATATAATTTTTTTTTTTTTTATCAGTTTTAGTTTTAGCTATTTTACTGCATCAAGTTAAAGTAAATCAAAATGAGAAATGTTGCCTTGCCAACTAGCTGAACATTTTTTACATTTTATTTTCAGTTAACATTTATTTTATTTCAAGTAAAGAAAATAGTTTTTTTTTTAATGGATTTCATGTTTGCTTTAATTTTAGTTATCTATAACTCTCTGTTTTAATGTGCATAAGACCATGTTTTACTTTTTGCATGAATATTTTAAGTAAATCACACATAAAAAGTGCTCATGCAATCTGTGTTACTGCACGTGCAATTGTGATCTTAGTATATTAGCTTGTGTGCACTTGCATTTATATTGGTATTTTAGCTATATAGATATTATACTGTATAAAAATCATTAACAAGGAATGCTTGTTCTGTAGAGCTTGCCAGTAATCAGTAAAACTATCAACTATGATTTCAAAATTAGCCATTAATACAATATCTTATGAAATAGAAGTGATTGGGCATCTTATGTGATTTAATTGAATTTGCATGCTGATTGTTTTGCTACAGATAATTGCAATAAACAAAAACACTTAGCAGCTTGAAAAAACCCTCCAGTCAGTCACAGCGAAAATTAAAGGCTTGATTATTTGCACTGATGATTTTAATATGCCACCCAGGTGTCCGCGCTAACCAGCACCTGTCAAAGTTTTAAGCGCACGAGACAAACAAGCCCTCGGCGTGACAATCATCTGTCATTACCTCTAAAAACCATCTGATTCTTTTAATCACTCTTGCCACGAGAGCCTAGCGAAGCTGATAGAAGCGCATGAAAAAAAGAAAACATTTCCGCCCCGCGCAGCAAGGCAAAAGCAGCCTCATCGACCTGACATGAAACCGTGACGCAAGGGAAAATCGAAAAGATTCTATTCCACATTCCAGAGGGGATTGTTTTCCCTTTTCCTTTCCGTCTTTTAATTACACTTTCTCCCTTTGCCTTCCAAGGGCAGAGACTCCTCTGTTCAAGTCTTCTCCTCTCAAATGGAAATGTGCTGTTTTAAATCTGGGGTTATCTCAGACGCCAGCGTTCTTCTGATGAGACAACTTGAGACAGAATTTAGTCCCCCGGCTCCGTTTTATTTTCGGTGCAGGATTCTTAGGGCAGTAATTGAGATATTATCTGCTTAAGGGAAACCTCACATCCTGAATCACTATATGACTCAATACAAAAGCCCATTAGAGACAATATATTGTTCTGTGTAGAGCCAAAGGGTGACATCTATATCCAGAGGATTTTAAATAATGCAAGTGGCAAATTGGTGCTTTGTAATAGAGAGGTGGATTTAACCCTTGTATTACAGTCTGTTGCGGGGCAGGTCAATTTGATCCGTAACACAAAAATTACATTTTGTGGCAGTTTCTCATTTAGGGTCATGAACATGCATGCTACGTTTTTTGCAACTTCATGTTTAACAGTGGCTGCACAGAGCCTGATAAAATAAAATAATTGTTTTTAAAAATAATAATAATAAAAATAATAAATAAATAATAAAAAATTATTAAACATAATTTTATTTAAAAAAAATACAAATTAAATATATAAAAAATAATAAATGACATTCTCAACTACACTTACTACTTACAGCTACACAGGATATTTATATTTATGCATTTGGAAAATACTTTTATATTAAAAAAAAAATAATTTAAATGAATAAGTTTATAATATAAAATAATAAGTTTATAATAAGTTTTATAAAATAAAATAAAAAATAATTGCCAGGGCAATATTTATTCATTTCATTTAATTTAACTTGATGCAGTAAAAAAATGTAAAAATCTAATTATAAAGTTTAAAAAAATCAATTATATAACACATATATGACAAAAATAAAAATAATTGCTATAAAAATAAAAACAGATTTAAAATATGAATTATATATATATATATATATATATATATATATAATACACACACACACGTACTTTTAATTTATTAAATATATTCTTTTATATAAAACAGTGGCAACATATCACCATTTTTAATATGTAATATTTTTAACACAATTTATATATCATTTTAATATCACTGAGATAATATTCTAGTATTATTATTTTCAATCTGTTTTTATTTTTCTATCATTTATTTTAATTTTAGTTTTAGTAATTGTAATTTTTAGTCGTTTTTGTTTATACATATGTGTGTGTGTTTATATTTTTTTCCTAAATAGTTTTAAAAAATCATATTCTAATGTTTATTTCTGCTGAAATGTGTGAGGAGTGTTAATGTTAAACATTTACTGTTTTTGTGATTTTTGGTGAACTGTATTAAATCCAGTTAAAAACCTGCAAAATGAAAATCTCAGCCAGAATTCAAACACAGTCCAATGCGTTTAAACATACGTCTGTACACTTTAGCACTTACCTTGGTTGCACGTTTTTCCTGTATAACCTGGATGGCACTTGCATTTGTTGGGTCCCACGCATTCTCCGTGTTTGCATCCGTGCTGACATACCGCTGTAGGCGAAAAGATCATCAGTATCACTTTACACCAAATGTCAGAGCCTATGCAGTAGACACAGAAACATGTAACAAAAACAGCCTTTTCGTGCTAAGAAAAAAACCATTCAACCATTCTTGTTGTGGGAAATAAGTGTCTGTACAATTAGACCTCAAGGATACTGTGGAGACAGATCCACAAAAACATTATTTTGGAACGCTGGCCCTCTACATCAATAATTCATTGTTTGCCTTGGTCATTTTAATGAACCTGGGACATGCCGAGTGTACGGTCCACCTCACTTCAGCTTTATGACTCATTACATCTCACATTTAGATTGGGAAACAGCCCAGAGCTGTGCAACATCAGAAAACCTTTGAGAGCTAGACTGGAGGAAACATCTTCACAGTTGATATGGGGTAAATTTAGGATCTGACATTTTCAAAACAGAGACAAAAACAGGCAAATTACAACAGAAGAAAGTAAATCTCATCTCGCGCTACTATTCCCAATGTACTCAAGAGGGATCTGTGTTTGCAGCCCTGCTTCTAATTAATGCCACAGGAAACAGATCTGTCATATATAGTATGGCAGATTAGGATTAGACGCAAATACACTGTAAAAAAATAAAGCTGTGTGAAAAATCCATTATGGTAACACACAACACTAAAATAATGCTATAAACATTCATTTAACAACATGTAACATAAAAAAACGAATAAACTAACATAATTATTTTAACAAAATACCATCAAATATAAACTAGTTACTAGTTTACTGTACTACCTACAATATCACGTTAGATCAATTACAGTTATTCAGCATATACAGTGAGGGAACTTGCTGTTAACCAACTGAAAGGTTTTTAATGTAGCATTTTTAAAGTGTTTTACTATTAAAATTACACATATTTTTAACAGTAAGTGTCAAGGATGTCCAAATGGCATAATCTTTAGTGAATTTTTTAAAGTATGCTTTCAAGCATGTTTTTTATAGTTACAAAAATATGCCACAATATGGCTCTTTAGCATGAATAATACTGACATAATATATTTTTATTTTATTTATTTATTTATTTATTTATTTATTTATTTTTTCAGTTCAAAGTAGGGTTAATTTTGACATGTTTTATTATTATGTAATACTAAATAATTATGATTATGGTATTTTTTATAATATATTTTGCTTTTGTGTACACTACCAGTCAGATTTTTTTATGTTTTTGAAAGCCTGTTTCCACCACTGAACAAAACAAAAACAAAACAAAAAAAAAGGAAAAAAGAAAAAGAAAAAGTATGACTTTTTATCTTATAAGTCTGATAAGTTTTTTCTCACAATTGCAAGTTTATAAAGTCCAATTCTGATGGGAACATTTTTTTTTTTTTAGAATTGCAACTTTTTCCACTCAATTCTGACTTAACTCAAAATTGCGAGTTATAAAAACCGAATTGCAAGATATAAACTCTCAGTTTTGAGTTATAAAGCGAGATAATATAAACTCGCAATTCTGACTTTTATTCTCAGAATTATGATGTAAACTCACAATTCTGACTTTTTTCTCACAAATGTGAGTTTTTATTTTGCAATTCTGACTTTTTTTCCTGCAATTGCAAGTTTATATCTCACAATTCTGACTTTTATTCTCAGAATCGTGAGATGATTCAGTTCAGAGTAACTCACAATTGTGAGTTATAAAGTCAGAATTGCCAGATGTAAACTCACAATTTTGAGTTATAAAGTCAGAATAGCAAGATATAAAGTCAGAATTGAATGATATAAACTCTCAATTCTGACTTTCTTCTCAAAATATAAAGTCCAACTCTGAGGGGAAAAAAGACTGATATTTAAGTCACAATTCTGACTTAACTCAAAATTGCTTGTTATAAAGTCAGAATTGTGAGATTTGAACTCAATTTTGATTTATAAAGTCAGAATTGCAGGATATAAACACAATTCGCAAATGCGAGTTTACATCTCGTAATTCTAACTTTTATTCTTGCAATTGCGAGTTTATATCTCACAGTTCGGACTTTTATTCTCAGACTTTTATCTCTCTCATTTGTAAGTTATAAAGTCAGAATTGTGAGATATAAAGTCAGAATTAAAGGATATAAACTCACAAATTCTGACTTTTTTTCTAGCAGCTGTGAGTTTGTTTCGCAAATCAGACTTTTTTCTAGCAATTGGGAGTCTGTATCTCACAATTCTGACTTTTATTCAGAATTGTGAGATATAAACTCGCAATTGTGAGTTATAAAGTCAGAATTGCAAGATATAAAGTCAGAATTGAAAAATATAAACTTTTTCTAGCAATTGTGAGCTTGTATCTCGCAATTCTGACTTTTTTCTCAGAATTGTGAGATATTAACTCGCAATTGTGAGTTATAAAGTCCAATTCTGAGGGAAAGACTATTTTATCTCAAAATTCTGAATTAATAACTCAAAATTGCATGTTATAAATTCAGAACTGAGATAAAACTCGCAATTCTGAGAAAAAAAAGTCAGAATTCGGAGTTTATATTTTTATTTTTATCACACAAAAGAGAAAAAAAGTCAGAACTTTCATAGTAGATTTATATGCTGACCATGGCTGTATTTATATAATTGCAAATACAGTGAAAAACAGTAATATAGTGAAATATTACTACAATTATAAAACGTATCACGGTTTTCACAAAATATGAAGCAACAAAACCTATTTTCAGTATTATCAACAATAAGAACCATTAATAATTCAGCTTTAATATTAACCGAGCAGCAAATCAGCAAATTTGAATGATTTCTGAAGAATCATGTGGCACTGAAGACGAGTAATAATGCTAAAATTTCAGCTTTGATATCACAGCAATAAATAATATTTAAAAGTATATCAAAATTACTTTGAAATTGTAATAATATTTCAAAATATAACAGCTTTTAC
The DNA here is from genome assembly GCA_033026305.1 of Cirrhinus molitorella. Classification (NCBI taxonomy): domain Eukaryota; kingdom Metazoa; phylum Chordata; class Actinopteri; order Cypriniformes; family Cyprinidae; genus Cirrhinus; species Cirrhinus molitorella. The sequence continues at coordinate 35,780,179 of CM065120.1, forward strand.
TGTATTTTTGATTAAACAAATCCAACCTTGGTGAGAATAAGAGGCTTTTTTTAAACAATGTTCAAAATCTTTGACTGGTGGTGTATTTAAAAAAAGTACTTTATCACCTGCAGTGCAGCACATATTTTCCACACTTATTTGCAGTCTCATTCTACAGAGACTGGGTGTGCACAGTTTGATCTATACACTGCAAGACAAAACACCAGCTGCCGTACGCCTGCGACATTAGACTGGACTAAACTAGACCAGGCTTACAGCAGAACACTCAGCGGTGCTTCATAGCCGAGTCTGCAGTCGGCTGAGACTAATTTCCATTCAAAGCTTCATTGAGTCTCCAATTATAGAGGCCTATCAGAGCTGTTAATTTTCCTCACTGGTGTCATTCTCACAATGAGAGAGGAGCTAAGAATACGCCACAAACACACACACAAAAAATGATGTGAGCACAAACATATGACAATAAAAAAAGACTTTTGCACTGTTTTCTGTTCAAAACCCACTGGACCCCAGATGGTGAAAGCAAGACTAGATCCCGCTGGTGTGTACAGTAGTTTAAAGACACACACAGATATCTACTTTCAGCCTGTTCAAACTGCATGAAGGCGGAAAGGCATTAGCCCACTCTGGCAAAATGGTGCGATAATAATCAACCTGTCTCATTCTACCTTATTAGATTGAGTAAGCTAATCAAAGGTACAGGTTCACCTCGCTTTTAACCTGTGTTATTCAATATAGAGGTTGAAGAGTAAGATCAAACCCCACAAAAGGACAAACACGAGCCCTAATTTGGTGGCAAAGCCTAAGCTGGCAGGAGACAAACAAGGAAAGCGGCAAAGTTCTCTGACATTGAGAGTTTATCCGGGCGGCTGCCTTATCTCGCCGGCCAGACAGTTATCAAATGTGATGAAATCGCGGATTAATCCAGGTGGGACGGCTTGTGATCTTAGGCATTGGTTATATTTTTAAGTGCTGACGAATGAAGAGCTTAAGGACGGGGCTTTAAAGGGAAACCTATCTGCTGCGGTCCGGTTCAGTAAATGCCGCCACTTGGAACGCAAACCACAGGCAAAGTGGACCAAGGGAAGTACCCGTTATTGACAAACCACATCAAACGGTCCCGCTGGCTTCAAAACGCTCGGCACAAGTGCTCCTCCATCCCTGGAGACTTTCATTCATAGCATACCTATCAGTCCATGCGCTCCGATGACGCATGAGTGAAAGGCAGCTTCAAAGAGATACGGCAGAAAGTGCAATCGGGGGATTTTATGAAAATACGATTCGAAATAAGTCACGCTAAGAATTTGAAAGGCTAATAATGATTTTTCAGAGTAGGAAAAATCTATAAACCATGCAAAGCCCTGACCTAGTGGTTTGTGCCAGACCTGTAATGTCCTCATCAGATTTTTGAGTGATTTTAAATGTTGACTTTGTTTAGACACATATAGCTAGTTCTGTAAATTATATGAAAATGAATGAATCAATCAATTAAATGACTAAATAAATTAATATTTGGGTGTATTTATATATATATATATATATATATATATATATATATATATATATATATATGACAAATACATTTTAAATATTTTAATAATTATACAATTTTCTTTTTTTTTTTCTTTTTTTTTTTTTTTTTTTTTACAAATTTATATATGTGGGTATGTGTTAATTAATTAATTTATTAAATGAGAACTTTAATGGGGGGCAATGATCACTTAAATTCCAATCCTAAAGTATATAAACAAATAAAAGTAAACATACATAAAATAATAATAAGAATGTATAGACACAAATAAATAAAATATATAGAAAACGTGTACAATATATATCCAATATATATAATTTACTCATATATATTAATTCATATTGAATATACTTTTTTATAAAAAAATATATATATATACATTAAATAGCTTATTTAATGGGGAGAAATCACTACAATTCCCATCCTAAAAAAAACAAAACAAAACAAAAAAACAAAACAAAAAAAAAACCTGATAAAATAAATAAAAAAAAAAAATATTGTATATACTTGAATAACTAAATAATATATAAAAATGTGAGTGTAATACATATATAATTCACCAATATATAATAAATTGTAACTTTAAGGGGGAAAAAATCACTACAATTACTAGCTTAAAATAAATAAATAAATAAATAAATAAATAATGGGGCAAAAATTACATATATATAAAAATAAAAATTGTAACTCTAAGGGGAAAAAATCACTACAATTCCCAACCCTTAAATAAATAAATGATGTATAGACATGAATAAAAAAAATTTTATATAAAAATGTGTGCGTAATATATATATATATATATATATATATATATATATATAATTCACTCAATTCACTTTTTAATAATAAATCGACTTAAAATATATATATATACACACAGTTGAATAAATAAATTATATCCACAATTCATTTTTATTTTTTTGTCACTTTAACCAGGGAAAAAAAATCACTACAATTCCGATTCTGATAAATGAATAATTAAATACATAAATGTATAGACTAAATGTAGTTTGTAATACATATATAATCCGTTTATATCACATCATCTATCTATATCTCTATCTATCTATCAACTATCTATCTATCTCTCATTTTTGCTCTGGTCATGTGTAATCTATCCTAAGTTACCCCCAAAAAATAGATGACAGATGACATTTAGCTGTACTTCTCTATGGGTGATGCAAGTTTAAATTTGGCTTGCAAAAATTCCTGCTTCCATTCTCCATTTCCTGTCCTCTCTCTGCTCTGCTTTAAATAAAAGTGTTAAAACGACCGAAAACACTGTTGATGTGAGATCCTTTGAGGTTTACGTGGGGGAGCAAACAAATAAATGAATATAAACAGTGATACCCAAATATCCTAGAGGGTCCAGATATTCAAATGGTAGCAGGAGCAGGTGTGAAGTGTTCACAGGATATCAGGATATTCTCAAAGGAGGAGCGCGTGTGGGGGACTATAAATAAACGGGAACTCGGGATTCAGCGGATGCATGCTCGGAATGACGCTCAGGCAAGATGATTGCAAAGGAAATATGATGTGGTGCTAACCTTGGGGTTGGCACCTTATCCCGATTACTCTGCGGGTTAAGACGTAGAGAGCTGCAAAACAAACGGCCAGACAAAGGAAAAAAAAGAAGCTTCGTCTAAATGTGAGATGAAAACATTGCATGGGAGCCATGCTGATGATGGACAAGCATTACAAATGCAACACATACAATACACACACACACAAAGCCCAAAGTCTCTCACATTTCACACGGTGATTAGAACTTTATTAATGTTCTTACATTTATAGGAAATAATAAAAGATTATTTGTGATTCATTTTAATGCCATAATATTTATGACATGAACGGTGAAGTACCTTAATATCTGCACACTGTACAAAAGTTTGGGATCAGTCGATTTTTTTATGTATATAGAAATTAATATTAATATTAATTAATATTTTATTTAGAAGGGATGCAAAAATTGATCAGTAAAATTGGCAGTAAAGAAATTTATAATGTTTTAAATAAACTGTTTTTCTGAACTTTCTATTCGTTAAGAAATTAAATTAAAAAATATAGTTTCCACAAAAATATTAATTTTCTACATGAATACAATAATATGAAGTGTTTCTTGAGCAGCAAATCAGATATTAGAATGATTTCTGAAGGATCATGTGACATTGAAGACTGGAGTAATGATGCTGAAAATTTAGCTTTGCATCACAAATAAACAGCATTTTGAAAGATATTAAAAGAGAAAAACGCTATTTAAAATTGTAATAATATTTCACAATACTATTGTTTTTACAGTATTTTTGATCAAATAAATGCAGCCTCAGTGAGCATTAGACCAAAATAAGAAAAAACAAGCATTAAGAGCTGGGGGTGAAAACTTTTGAACAGAATAGATATGTGTACATTTTTCTTATTTTGTCTAAATATCACATTTTTCCATTTAGTACTGCCCTTCAGAGGCTACAGAATATAGTTACATGTTTCCCAGAAGACAAAATAAGTTTAAATTTGCCATGATCTTCAAATTCCAAAAGTTTTTACCCCCAGCTCTTAATGCATCGTTTTTCCTTCTGAAGCATCAGTGAGCATTTGAACTGTAATAGTTTCATATGAGTCCCTCAGTTGTCCTATTTCATTCTTATCTTATTCATGTCAGTACTAAATAAACAATAACATGCATTTTGTATGATCCCTCTTATTTTGGTAAAATATTTAACATTTTGCAGATTCTGAAAGGGGGATGTACAACGTTTGACCTCAACTATAGTGCATAAAACGTGTCAAAATCAAAGCACTGTACAACAATGCTCAAACTGTTTCCAAAGTATCAAAAAAAAAGGTATCTGTCTTCAAATTTGGATTCACTGGTCCACAAAACAGAGTTCCACTCCTCTAGCGCCTATGTTCTCTTGCCCAGGCGGCACTGCCTCTCTAACAAAGGTTTCTTTGCAGTTCTTCAGTCAGGTCAGTCTAACACACACACTCCCCTGCGAACCAGTGATGCTCAAACATTTGAGTAATACTTTGCTGAGCTGGTATTTTAAGAGCAGCTTAGGAACAGTATATTTGGTGTTGCAGATGTTCAATTATTAAATTCTGTTCTCTGATACCATCACCCACCTTGTCCTGCCTGACCTCACCGGTCCTCACGAGGGCCAATTACTACTAATTAACTGATGTTTTTGGCAACAGCAGGGACGGTCAGTCCCGCAGCTTATATTACTCTTGAAAAGATACCATGGTACTTTGATATATACCATGTTACTGAATGATTATGACATTCTGGTATTAAAGGAGAATTATTATGCCCTTCTGTACAATATGTAATATAAGTCTCAGGTGTCTCCAGAATGCGTTTGTGAAGTTCTAGCTCAAAATACCTGACAGATCATTTATTATAGGATTTTGAAAATGCCTATTTTGAGTAGAAGCAAAAACACAGTTTTCTTGCAGGTCTTGTTAAATGCAAATTAGCTGAAATGAAGCATGTGCACAGAAAGCGTCTCTCATGTGGCATGTGATTCCCAGACCAAGTTCTCTTTCATGTCTTATTGCACTTAAACTGTCAAATACACTCAAGTTCATGTTAAAAACACACAGGAGTTACAAAAAAGTCTGTTATGTCTGTGAAGCTAAGCAGCTGGGAAAGAAATCGCATGTTAATATTAGATCTATGTGGCAGCAGCGTAATATACTACAGTAAATAAATCAATAAATCCTTTGCTCTCTTGTCTCCTCTGAGGCTGTGACTCTAAAAAATGTTCTGCGCTCATCTGTGCAGCCAACGACAGAACAGTTGGCATGTTTTGCTCAAACCTTTGCCATGGCATTATAACTGGTACACCATTGGCACTTGTGAAAACAAAATGGTGGCGCAGTGGGTGGAAACGTGCAGATTAAGGGGCAGTAATATTATAATAAGATCCCTTTACCACGTTACGGGGGAGTGAAATCTGACACACTGTTTTTTTCACAAGACTTACCTACTCTGAGTTACAGTGATGCATTTTTAATGCAAGTGAAGCTGGTTAGCATTCAGGAAGGTTTAAAAGCAGAACCGTGAAGATTTTATTCATGCTAAAGTACTAACATAAATTATTCTGTTAAAAACAGCCCTTTTTGATTTGAGATTCTGTATGAATTAAATTGCTAATGTGAAAAATATCAGATTTAGCAGCACAAAAACATTTATTTGATTAAAAAAAATAAATCAATAAAAACTGTAATATAATGAAATATTATTAATTTTAAAATAACTATTTTCTATGAGAATATATGTTAAAATGTAATTTATCCTGTGAGTCAATGCTTCATTTTCACCATTGTTACTCCAGTCACATGATCTTTCAGAAATCATTCTAATATCCTGCTTTTCTGCTCAAGAAACATTATTTTTTAAGTCTGCTGAATATAGTTATGCTGCATCATATTTTTGTTTTCAAGATCAAGATTTTTTCAGGATTCTACAATGGACAAAATAACTATGATTTTTGATCTTTTTTTTTTTTAACCTGAGGCATGAGTTGAAATGATCTTCTGTGATAATCCACATTATGTCACTAAAGCTGTTGTTAAAGAACGTGGAACGTTCTTTTAAAATCCTGCTTTTACAAAAAGAATGAGAGAGATTACAGTCCAAGGTGTCCTGACGTCTTTTCCCTTGAGATCCTTCACCACACAGGATTTCACTCTAACACAGCGTCGTCGCTCTTCCTTCATGAAGGAACTTCATCAAAATTCATCCTCAGCTTGAGATCTTGTTAACTCTAGATGATTAGGGTGTTATGAGTGGGGAATCTAATTTCGGCTGTGCGAGGTTTAATCTTAATCACCAATTCAGCCCACGAAACCGAGGGCTGCCCCCTAAACCAGCTGTTGTGAGAAAGTCAAATATTGCAGCTTCATGTTCCTGTTATTGGCAGATATGACTGCGGCGCCTAGCGAAGCCTTCGACTGGATGAATATTTGAAAAAGCATTTCGGAGCCGAGCACTTCGCTTTCCCAGAGGAGTCTGTGTTCGGGGATGCATTCATTACGGCCTTCATTCTCAATGTGTATCTTCACCCCTTATGATCACGGACCGGCCAAAACAAACCACAGCAATTTCATCAAAGATGTGAGATGCAGCGATCCCGTAATCAGTCATGATGGAGCCCTTAACATCCCCCCGCGCACTTTCTATTCTCTGCCAAAATTGCGAGTTCAACCGCTGGCAGTCTTGCTGTCCGTGATTGAGGATAGAATCGGTCGGTTCGCCGCCCGTTGTGCATATTTATTTACTTCCAATTACCGTTCTCAGCCGTCTGTGTCAAGCATACTCATATAATACCGTCTTTGTTGGGCAAAGAATATGAAATTTATGAAGGCGTGCCTCAGCCATGTGAAGTGTGAGAGACATTTGCACAGTCACACAAAGAAAACATTGCTTCATGTTACAAAATACAGTCAAACTGATGGCGATCTACAAGCGTTAGCATTAGCGTTTGGAGCCCCTCAGCGTGTGACCCCCAGAAAAAAATGCAATTCTGCGGCAAAGGCAACAGCTGGGCTATCAAGTGCACAAGCCATGCAGAGAATCTAGCATTTGTCAGGCTGCCCGATACATTGTCCCGCTAATATCATCATGCATCACAGAATAGCCCATGAATCATCACTAGGCTGCTTCCATTTGGTGATACGGTCAAACATTCGCTCAGAAGCATGCTGTATCATTTTTAGATTTGTCGCGGACATATGGAAGCTGATAAATGAAGCATAAGACACTGTTAATACGGGCAGGGGAAGCACTTCCTCTGATTCCATGATAACGCAATAAAATGAGCTAATCCGTACTTGAAAATCATTATGTGATTAATGCGGTGTAAGATTGGAGAGGCCTCATCACTTTTAGTGTGAGATGAATGCATTTTTCTTTAAGGAGCTCACATTTTGGGTCTGGCACAAACCACACTAGCTTCAACTAAAAGTATTATGGCTAATGCAGTTGCAAACAACAACAACATTTAACTGGATATAATAATAATAATAATAATAATAATAATTTAAATGACAACAGCAACAACAACAAAACTAAAAAAAAACAAAAAATTAATTATTATTATTAATATTATTATTATATTGCAGTTGTCATTATTATTAATATTAATATAATTTAAATAAAAATGACAACAGCAACAACAAAACACCAACAATAATACAAAATATAATTAATAATAATAATAATAATAATAATATAATTTAATAAAAATAATAAAAAATAATGCTGCTGTTGTCATTATTATTATTATTATTATTATTATTATTATTATTACTTTTATTTTTATTTAAATACAAATGACAACAGTAACAACAAAAAACACAAACAATAATAATTTATTATTATTATTATTAAAATAATAAAAAATAACTAGGGCGATTAATCGTTTGACAGCCCTAAAAATAACCAAATAATAATAATAATATAATTGAAACCAAAATCACAACAAAACACTAACAATAATAACAATTAATGTTGTTGTCATTAATATTAGTAATAATAATATAATTTAAATAAAAATGACAACAAAACACCAACAATAATAAAATGAATAACAACAACAAAAATAATAATATAAGGTAAATAAAAAAGAAAACAGCAAAAACAAAACAAAAACAATAAAAAATATTATTGTTGCTGTTGTCATTTTGTAATTAATAATAATAATAATAATAATAACAATAATAATAAAAATGACAACAACAAAACACCAACAATAGAATTTATTAATTTAATTATTAAAATGTATTTTTATCATTATCATTATTATTATTATTATTATTATTATTGTTGTTGTTGTTGTTGTTATAATATTGTAGTATTATTGTTATTATTATTGTGCATTTTATCAATAATAATAATAATAATAATAATAATAATGAGGATGATGATGATATCATTTTTAATACTTGCTTATCTTATTTACTTTTCTTTATTTTTACTCTCAAAGCATTCCTATTATTGTACAGTGCTTTTAAAAAATATATTTTTTAAGTAATGTTTTAAAACTTTAAATACATGACTGAACTTTCTCTGTGTCTTTTTTAAACCTCAAACTAATCCTGCAGGAATGTGGTGCTGTTGCAGCAACTGCTCATTGTACCTTTTAATTATTCCAAATGACTGAACCACATAATATTGGGTGTCATGCAGAATATCTCAAAGACAAAGCAGACAACCGGCAGGTATTTTCTGATGCTTAACCCAGTTAGTTAGCATGAAATTCAGAAGCATTATGTCCCGGGACGTAGTCTTGCTTATTTTCAGCCATGTGACCTGACCTTGCAGCTACCACTACAGTGAGGGCATTACAAGTCACCAATTCACTATACAGAATGTTATGGAATCAAATATTTCCTGAATTTCAGTATGTAAAACAATTAGGACCGAGTATTGTCCAGAGAAATTTTGTTAGGCTTTGCAAATGTATTTCACATATGGCAATTGGTGACTTGCTGTGCTGTTGTTAAGTGGCTAAAAGAAGGTTACAGCATCATGGAAGTCTAGAAGCACCCTAAGCTGGCCCCCTATAGCACTGTTCACCCCTAAAGCAGCAGTTACTCACGCTGGCATTGGCCCCAGGAGACACGTGTCCAACCCCAGCAGCAGTCGATGCGGGCGCCGTACCGACACAGCCCATTGGATGAGGCCATCTGTCTGGGCCACCTGTCAGGAGACAGTTTGATCAGACCTTGACCAATCACTGCACAGAAATCATTTACATGGGAAAACATAACAAATACTTAGCCATAGAATTACTTTCTATCTAGAAATACAACCAGCTCAGTTCATTTTCTCTCTTGTTTTCTCTTCTCTGTTTAAATACGGCCAGGCGTATTAAGTAGAAGTTTAATTTTAGGTTGTGTGCTGTGCTTTCCCTGTATCTATTACCCATGATCCATTTACGTTACGTCATTTGACCTGTGTTCCTTCCCTTTTGCTTATTTTCACAGACCTTAAAAGGTTTTACTTCTTCACAAAAACATTTGGAGCGCTGCTGGTGGAAAAAAAGAAATCAGTAATCCTGGTGTGCGCTGCCAAGAAACTCTCAGATTCAAAAGCACTTCAGCTGTACCTTTATTTTCCATTTTTTAAGGAAAATGGGTTTTAAACGGCCATCGCTGTTGTTTCCAAGAATGATGTTTTCCAAAAATCTGTCTTGTTCACTCATATTGTTGGGTCATGTAACATATCTTCTTCTAAGAACATCGTCCTCATTTTCCATAACTTCCATCTAGCTATAGGCGGCAGGAGCACAGACAGACTTCATCTTATCTGTGTTCTGTGTGTGCATCTAGCATCAACATACAGGACCATCTGTCTCTGGTGCGGTACAGCACAATGATAACTCACAGTGGTCTTATCTGTAGCACCTGTGTCACTGAGTACAACGGAAGCTTTGTGAATATAGATAAAACGTCACTGGCTGACTGATGCAATGGATGAGACAACAGGAACAATAGAAGTTACCTCATGACTTGCAAATGTGCTAGAATGTGCCAAATTCACAGAGAGACAGAGAGAGACAGACAGACAGACAGATAGATAGATAGATAGATAGATAGATAGATAGATAGATAGATAGATAGATAGATAGATAGATAGATAGATAGATAGATAGATAGATAGATAAATAGATAGATAAATAGATAGATAAATGGATGGAATGGACAGATAGATGATAGATTAATGGACAGATGGACGGGTGGATGGACGAACGAATAGATAGATGATAAACTGATGAATGAATGGACAGAGGAATGGATAGAATGGACAGATGGATGATAGATTGTCAAATGGAAGGAATGGACAGATGATGATAGATTAATGGACAGACGGATGGACGGAATGGACAGATACATAATAGACTGACAAATGGACAGATAGATGGACAGAATGGATAGATAGATGATAGATTGACAAATGGACAGACAGATGGACGGAATGAACAGATGGATGATAGATTGACAAATGGACAGATGGATGGACCCAATGGACAGATTGTGGACAGATGATGATAGATTAATGGATAGACGGATGGACAGAATGGACAGATAGATGATAGATTGAAAAAAGAAGGAATGAACAGATGATTGATTAATGGACAGACAGATGGAGAGATAGATAATAGATGACAGATCAACAGATGGACGGACGGATGGATGGATGAACAGACAGATTGAGGAATGGACGCAATCGACAGATGGATGATAGATTGAAAAAGGGACAGATAGATGATAAATTGATGGACAGACAGATGATAGATTGATGGATGAATGGAAAGATAGATGATAGAATAATGGACGAACGGACAGACAGATGATATATCAATGGGTGGAAGGACAGACAGATAGATGATAGAACATCGATTGGATGGAATGGATAGACGAACAAACAGATAGATGATAAACTGAAGAATGTAAGGAATGGACAGATGATGATAGATTAATGGACAGACGAATTGGACGGAATAGGCAGATAGATGATAAACTGTGGACAAATGATGATAGATTAATGGATAGACGGATGGACAGAATGGACAGACAGATGATAGATTGAAAAAAAGAAGGAATGAACAGATGATTGACTAATGGATAGACGGATGGACGGACGGACAGATAGATGATAGATTGATGGACAGATAGATGGCAGATTATTGGCTGAACAGACAGACAGATGGTAGACTGATGGACAGATGGACAGACAGATAGATAATAGATGGACAGATGGACAGATAGATAGATCGATGGATGATTAGACAAAGAGAGATGGTAGATCAATGGACGGATGGACTAATAGATAGATTATTTTAGTTTTTGCATTAAACATTTTTATTTTTCAGCTTCAAGATATATTTTTAATACCACAAGACTGAAAAACACGGATATATCACCCAGCTCTAAAAGTTGCATGTGTTATACACAAGTGAGACAGGAACTGAATTGGGAAATTTGGCCACATGCTGCACCGTCCTCTTCGGTTAATGTGAATGGTAAGGCAGTGAAAATGCTAATGCAGGCCGTACTACTGCCAGTCACTCCAGTAAGAAACTGTGATGGTGGCACTAAATGAGAGCGACAGGCTGAAGGGAAAATGTTTGCGTGTGCAGCTCGGAGAGGGAGAGGAGACTTCAGAACGCTTCTAAAGACACAGCGCGCATGTTAAGAGGATTGAGTCCGGGCTCCTGCCTGTCACTCCACTATATCTCACCTGAAACATACATTTAATCACACACACACACACACACACACACACACACAGACTGGCCAGATTCACAATGTACCAACACATAATCTCCTCTGTATGTATTAATAACATCACTTCCAACTGACTGTAAACACATGCAAGAGACTGGGTGCACAACAAGTCATATACTGCAATAGTTCCCAGTGGTGCACATGCATTTTAATTATATTTTTGTATACACATTCATGTACTTCATGTGTACTTTTAAAAATAGTAGGTTGTTGCCAATCCATGAGAATGGCTCACACAGCAGAACAATTGTACATAAAGACCCCATACATGCGTCTTTAGTCATTTCACTCACATTTCTCAACAGCACTTTTTTTTTTTTTTTTTTTCTTTTCTTTTTCCATTAAATATACAACTAAACAGAGGCTGTAATTCTCAGACTGCTTCAGTTTGAGTAGATGCTAATTGGTGTCTGTTTTCACCCACAGCATTGCATGTTTTTAAACATGGTGCTTCGTAATAATGGCTATTTTAATTTTAAGTAGAATGCTAAAGGATATTCAGTGTAAATATGAATTGCAAACACATTTATGAGGGTTATTATTTCATACATATTTATGAGAACTGGTTTGGTGTTGATGAAAGGGTATTTGAACCTTGCTGATGAGGCTGTATATGGGTAAGTAGGAGTCAGAAAATGGTACAGAAGGTAGGAAACACTACTATAAAGCAAGCTATTTCTGCTACAGATTTTACATAAGTTGATACGGTATTTTAAAAAAGGAAGAAAAAAAAAACAAAACAAACAAAAAAAATATATATAAAAAAAAATAATATATATATATATATATATATATATATACACACTAGCAGTCAAAGGTTTTTGAACAGTAAGATTTTTAATGTTTTTAAAGAAGCCTTTTTTGCTTACCAAGCCTGCATTTATTTGATCCAAAGTACCGCAAAAACAGTACCATTTTAAAATATTTTTTACTATTTAAAATAACCATTTTCTATTTGAATATATTCTAAAATGTAATTTATTCCTGTGATCAAAGCTGAATTTTCAGCATCATTACGCCAGTCTTCAGAGTCCCATGATCCTTCATAATTCATTCTAATATGCTGATTTGCTGTTCAAGAAATATTTTATTATTATTATCAATATTTTAAAAAAGTCATTTTTTCAGGATTCTTTGATTAATAGAAAGATACAAAGCATTTATCTGAAATAAAACGCTTTTTGTAACATTATACACTATAACATTCAAAGGCTTGGAGTCAGTATAATGTTTTTGAAAGAAATTATAGAAATTAATACTTTTATTTAGCAATGATGCTTTAAATTGATCAAACGTGATGATAAAGACATTTATAATGTTAGAAAAGATTTCTATTTCAGATAAATGCTGTTCTTTGGCTGAAAAATTCTACTCATCTGTTTTCAACATAATAATAATAATAATAATAATAATAATAATAATAATATTGCTTTTTGAGCAACAAATAAGAATGAGTTCTGAAGGATCATGTGACTAGAGTAATTATGCTAAAAATTCAGCTTTGAAATCACAAGAATAAATTACATTTTAAAATACATCTAAATAGAAAACAGTTATTTTAATACTTAAAATACTTCAAAATGTTACTGTTTTTGTTGTGCTTTAGATCACATGAATGCAGGCTTGGTAAGCAGAAGAGACGTCTTTAAAAAACATCTTATTGTTCAAAGTCTTTTGACTGGTAGTGTAATTCATATAGATGCACAAAATATTTAGTCTTGTTGATTTTGTGCATCTTTCAAGGACTTTCATTCTGCATCATATGAATCTGAGCCAAAATACCAAGTTTGATTTGATGCATGACTTTGACATCAATGTAGAAATGTAAGGCTAAACGTTGCAAAGCCTATTTAGTTAGCTATTCTAACAATGCACAGTCATACAGTTGACCGTGACCCTATCCGAACAGACATTAGTTGAGAAGCACTGATACAAAGAATAATGGCTGTCTAGAAAAATAATGAGTATGGTAGAGCGGGGTCACAATGCATATCATTCGCGGTTGACCTCCAGACGGCTGGAACACCAAATACGTTCCGACTGGCTGCGATTTTGCCTCTTCACGAAATATTTGACTTTCAGGGAGGACAGAAAGATCACTTGATGGAGAGCTTTTCAGCACGCCGTGTTACAATAATAAGGCCGTGTCTGACAATAGAAGATGATTCACGTAACCTTCAGAGCTTAACACAGAAAAGAAAGAGAGCAAGAAAAAAAGAGAAGTTGTAACAGAGAGGGACAATGAGAGAAAGACTAATCTTCGCGTGCGCAGCGCTTGCCCCACTAGAGACAAGCGATTGCGTGCCAGTCAGCAATCTGCAAACTCTGGGCCTGATCCAAAGAGACACCAAACTGAGAGAGAGAGAGAAGGAAAGAGAGTGAGCGTCGCCCAGCGAGAAACCGGCGCCGCGCTCACTGAGGTAACAAGGCTGTCACAACAAATCCCTCGTCCACCTGAGAAAGTGTCTTTCCTCACCTTGTTAAAGATGCAGCTATTACACAGTTTCAATTTCCAGCTCAGTCTGCCATTAGCGGATTAAACAAACGACAAATATCTACATAAAGCAATTCCTTCCCGGCTGCTCAAAGGAGGCAACCGGGTCACGAAAATTAGCGGTAGATGTCTTTATCTCTGCGCGCTGGCACATTTAAGTCATTTCTATTCGTCTGTAGCAGTCTGACGCTCTTCGTGCGGTTCGGTTGTGAGCCTGCACATGTATATGAATGATGACATGCAGCCGGGCTCGGGTGCAAGTGCAGGGGGGTTTAATTACAACCCTTCACATTCCTCCGCCACCTCCACAGACTGCCAGACAATTAGACACGCGCCTTTGAAACGCGCGCTTGAGAGTTGAGCTGTCTTCATTCGCCAGCCTCAATATAGAATACGTGCCTCTGCAGACTGACACACCGGTCAAGCAAAGTCCATCTCAACCGGCGCTGAGCGCCAATCAGACGCAGCAGGTACAAGTCTGAAATAAATGCCGGTGTGGCTGAAGAGACGGATTTATAAATCTCCCACCGTTTCTAAGATGTTTATGAGCATTTGAAGACGATAGTGCTCAACGGATATGAGTGCAGCGGTTATGTCGACATGCTGGCTGACAGGATTGGAAATCTAGAACTTGATTCGGAAAAATATTAAAAAATCATGAAAAGAGTACCTTTGACAATCGAGAAAGACAGGAATTGTAACACTGTAATTAGAATTTGTTCGATTCATAAGCACAAGAGAGGGGGAAAAGCAGGCCAAAGTGCCAAAGTTTCAACTCTGACCTTTGAATTTGCATGAAGAGAAGATGGCTGACCAATAAAGAACCCAAATGTCACAGATTGAACTTTTGGCTCAGTAAAAAGAATGCAAATTTCAAAGCTGCATGGTGTACAGTATTGAAAGAAAGTGATGTAAACAACATATTTGTATTTTTTCAACTTGTTATTTGGTATTTTTAGTTTATATTTAGAAAATAAAAACAAAAGCCCAGGAATGTGATATTGTATCATTATTCACTTTAACGTTCAGAGTCATTCAAAGTTCATGAGTACACAAGCTGTAAATAAGAAAGATAACTGGAGTATGTTTTACAAGAAAATACTGTTTCAGTCTTTTTACTTCAGAAAGAAAACATGATGCATTAAGAGCAATTTGAAGATCAGGGTAAATGTAGTCTTATTTTGTCTTCTGGGAGACATGCAAGTATCTTCTGTAGCTTATGAAGGGCAGTACTAAATAAAAAAAATAAAAAAAAAAAAAAAAATATATATATATATATATATATATATATATATATATATGATAGAGGCAAAATAAGAAAAACGTACACCTTTTGTAATAGTTGCATATGAGCCCCTTAGTTGTCCTCAGTGTGAAAAGATGGATCTCAGAATCATACAGTCATTGTTGGAAAGGGTTCAAATACACAAAAATGCCGAAAAACCAAAGAATTTTTGGGACCTGACGGATTTTTCTGATGAACGGTGGGCAGTTTAACTGTTCAGGACAAATTCAACTATTATTTTCTCTTGTGGACTATATGTAAGCACTTTTTATGTGAAATATCTTATTCAGGTCAGTATTAAATAAAATATAACATACTCTGCAAGGAGTATGTAAACTTTTGACCTCAACTGTATATACTATGTACTTATAAGTAATAACTAGGTACTAACCCCGAACCTAAAACATTTATTACCTAGTTGTTTCTTAAGTAAGAACACTAAATGTACACACAAGAACACATACACAGTGCAAACAAATTGTTTAAAAATGACATTAAATTAATACATTTAAATTTAGAGATTGATTTAGAGTTAGAGAGGGTCTAAACACTGAAAGTAACCTACAGACCTAGTGACCAGTGCATTTTTGGTTAACTGATTTTAGCACTGGGGTGTTCTGCTCCCTGAGACAATTTAGATGATGAAATCAACTGAAAGACCACAAAGAGTGGCAACCGGACATGTGGACTTCATCTAAACCCCTCTGAACTGGTTGTGTTGTGCCCCAAGACTAACTGAGGGAGTAACAAAGCACTGTTGACAAAATATATTAGAACAATTAGGGATGCTGGGATTTTACATTCTACTCTAGTGAGTCATAGAAACCCACTGCTCAACCGTCCAAAACCCCAAGTTGGAAGAGTTTAAAAAGTTGGACACTTTAATGAGTCTGTCTGCAATTGATTACTCTTGTTATCATGTCAGCAAATGACAAGTTGGCGGTTTAGCTGCGAGTCGTCCCTCAGGTGTAGCGTAAGCCATTAGACAGGAGCTTAACGGCCCCTGCTAAGGGCCTGGAGATAATGAATGGGCCCCTCACAGTGCGCTCATGCACTATATTCTCTCTATGAATTCAGATCGGGGCAG
The DNA here is from genome assembly GCA_033026305.1 of Cirrhinus molitorella. Taxonomy (NCBI): domain Eukaryota; kingdom Metazoa; phylum Chordata; class Actinopteri; order Cypriniformes; family Cyprinidae; genus Cirrhinus; species Cirrhinus molitorella. The sequence goes on from CM065120.1 coordinate 35,796,869, forward strand.
TGAAGCAGGTTTATAAGCAGGGCAAATTGGCAAATAATGGTCCCGGTGACAAGCGAACTCCATCACGACTGAAATTAATAACGTACGCCAGCAGGTTAATGTACACGTTCATTACAGTGGGCAGCTCCCGCTCCTGAAATGCCAGCGCAAGCCATGCCCTGCGGAAAAAGCATCAATATTGTGTCTGTGAGTTACACAAACATTAAGCGCATGATGTATGGGATGACACGGAGAAGTTAGAATGTATAGAAAACAATGAATTGCAGAGTCTTGACTAAATGAGCGTGCAAAGGTCATTTGGAAAAATATAGATGACAAACAAATATGCATTGGTTATACATTATGTCTCTAAAAGAGTGCTGGTAATGTTGTACCAAAAGCCCATTATTAATGTCCCCCTAACTGCGTAAGGATGTGTTCGTGAAAGCGCATCATAGCTGTGCTCTGCCTCTGGGCAACTAGCGATGATAAATAAGGGAAATATGAAGAAGCAAAAGAACCACGCTTGAATTTTAACACAGAAAGTACTTCTGCCAGTGAATAAATTTCCAGTCCATTTAGAGGGACAGCTATTGCTCATTTTGCCAAAAGGACAAAATGCTTCCCAGCAGAGCAGAAGACAAAAGATGCCATGAAGATCACTGCAGGAGATGCATTCACAAGTCCAAACTTGGGTGGCCGGGATCTCAGCGGAACACCCTGTGGGAACTGGAGGACTGTAACCGTGTGAAGCCTTGCGTTCTCAACAATGACGTAATTCAGCAATACTTAGTACATGATGTAATTAGGCTATGCACACTTAAAACAAGACATAATTAGGCGATGCATACTTAATACACTACGTAATTAGACAATGCATATTTAAAACAAACCATAATTAGGTAAATGCATAATTAATACATGACATAATTAGGCTATGCATACTGAAAACGTGACATAATTAGGCGATGTATACTTAAAATGTGACATAAGTAGGTAATGCATTCTTAAATGTGACAACAAATTACGTAATTAGGTGATGCATACTAAACACATGACATAAGTGGGCAATACATACTTAACACCTGTGATGCATACTTAACACATGACGTAATTGACGTAATTAGGTAATGCATACTTAATACATGAAATAATTAGGTAATGCATAATACATGAATACGGACAATGTGATGTAATTAGGCGATGTACATATAACACATGATGTAATTAGGCTATGCACACTTAAAACAAGACATAATTAGGTGATGCATACTTAATACACGATGTAATTAGGCAATGCCTACTTAAAACAAAACAATTAGGTAATGCATAATACAAACAAACAAAAACATGACAAAATTAGGCGATGTATATATAATATGTGACGTAATTAGGTGATGCATACTTAATAAATGATGTAATCAGGTAAATGTCTACAGTAAGTAGGCAATGCATACTTAAAACGTGACATAAGTAGGTAATGCATTCTTAAATGTGACAATAAATTACATAATTAGGCGATGCATACTTGATAAATAACGTAAGTAGGTGACGCATACTTAACACATGATGTAAGTGGGCAATACATAATACCTGCGATGCATACTTAACACATGACGTATTTAGGTAATGCATACTTAATACATGAAATAGTTAGGTAATGCATTATACATGAATGCTGAAAATGTTACATAATTAGGTGATGTATGTATAATACGTGATGTAATTAGCCTATGCATACTGAAAATATGACGTATTTTGGAGATGCACACTTAATGACAACTTGATCATACTTAAAACGTGACGTAAGCAGGCGACACATACTTAAAACGTGAAATAAGTTGGTGATGCATACTTAAAACGTGACTAAATGGAGTAATTAGGCATTGCATACCTAATAAATGGCGTAAGTAGTTGATACATACTTAAAACGTGACAAGTAGGCGATGCATACTTAAAACGTGATGTAATTAGATGATGCATACTTAATAAATGATGTAATTAGGCAATACATAATACACGCAATGCATACTCACACGGCGTAATTGACGTAATTAGATAATGCATAGATACAAGGTAATTATGCTATGCATACTTAATAAATGGCGTAATTAGGTGATGCATACTTAAAACGTGACATAAGTAGGTAAGGCATGCTTAAAACATGATAAGTACAAGTAGGCATTGAAAACTTATAACGTGACATAAGTAGGTGATGCATATTTAAAATGTAATGTAATTAGGCAATGCATACTTAAATGACGTAATTAGGCTATGCATGCTGAATAAATGATGTAATTAATATATCACATAAGTAAGTGATAAATACTTAATACATGACGTAATTAAGTGATGCATACTTAAAACGTGACATAAGTAGGTAAGGCATGCTTAAAACATGACAAGTAGGCATTGAAAACTTAAAACGTGACAGTAAGTAGGTGATGCATACCTAATAAATGACATAAGTAGGTGACGTACTTATAATACTTAAAATGTGGCGCAAGTAGACGATGAATAATTAAAATGTGACGCAAGTAGGCGACACATACTTAAAACGTGACATAACTAGGTGATGCATATTTAATAAATTACATAATTAGGCAATGCATACATAATAAATGACACAAGTAGGTGATGCATACTTGTAATGTAATTAGGCGATGCATACTTAAATGACGTAATTAGGCTATGCATGCTGAATAAATGACGTAATTACTTAATACATCACATAAGTAAGTGATACATACTTAATACATGACGTAATTATGCGATGCATACTTGATGCATTAATGATGCAATTAGGTGATACATAAAACGTGAAGTGGGTAATGCATATTTAAAAGGTGACATAAGTAGGTGATGCATACTTAATAAATGACGTAATTAGGTGATGCATACCTTATAAATGATGTAAGCAATGCATACTTATACATGACAAAAGTGATATATAATACATGACGTAACTATGTGATGCATACTTAATACATGACGTAATTATGTAACGCATACTTAATAAATGACGTAATTAGGCAATGCATATTTAATACAGGTAACTTGATATGATTTAATATGGCTATGCATACTAAAATTAATAAATGATGTTGAAATGCTATTCGAAACCAGTTTTATTTCCATAATGTAATGCATTACCAAATGAAACGGGAGAGTTCACACAAAAATGAACATTTTGTCTTTCACTCTCTTTTTCAAACCTGTATGACTTTCTATGACAAGGTATTTTGAACTGTAAAATGAAACTCAGTAGGACCCAAACCACCACTGAACCCCATTACTTTCATTTTTCAAAACATGTTCTTTTGTGTTCCACAGAAGAAAGAAATTCATACTGGTTTGGAACGACATGATACAGTTTTCATTTTTTTTTAGCAAACTATTGCTTTGTAGGAGTAAAAATGGAGGGCAGGAATCAGTGCAGAGCAAGATTTGTTCATATTAAGACCAAAGATGTGCACTAAAAAGTAAAAAAAGGTTTTGTTTTATGTTGACTTCATGTGAATTATTATAAACTAATTTATTGATACATGAAGTATTACCTTTCATATTTAACGAGTAGGCCAATTTCTGTAATAAATACTTTAATGACATAATTAAGCATTACATAATAAATGATGTGATTCAACAATGCATACTCAATAAAAGATGAGTCATAATAAGCTGACAGTTGGCACTTAGAACTTGCTTTAAAGGCAGTTATACAGTGTGACAGCACAGATCAATGAAGCCCTGTAATAATCTCCCCACAGCAATTCATTCTTGAAAGCTTTTGGATATCTCTATTATTTAGCACATCTAATTCAACCATCATCTCACTAGCTAAGGGATTCATGAACTACACATGGTATGTCAGTTTAGCGAGACCCCTAAAATGTGCAGCGCAGGTGGGCCTGCAGGAATGGACTGAGAAACCTTGCCCTAAGGTATAGTGAGGTTACCTTGACTCAAGCACATAGTTAATTTCAAGAATGGATATACGATCCCCTTTAATCTCAATGAAGCTTTAAGCAGATTTGAATCTTTGGCACGTTTCTGTTCACCACATATTTCACATTACATGTTGGGGCACGAAACAACCGGGAGCGCGTGCGCTGACTGTCCAAAAGGGAGAATAAATGATTCTTAAACACGCATGTTTTACAAACTGCCATCTATTTACACATCGAAACATAGTGATAGTTAAAGAATGAATGCTAGGATTTAGCGTTCATGAAGATCTTTAAGAACAGCTGTAGATGGATGTAAGTTCACAAGTTCACCGTTTGATTGACAACACAGTAACAACACAAACTTTAAGCTCTTCCTAAATTTATCTGATCACAACAGCAGTAAAGGTGTCTGGGGTTTACAAGTTATGCTTTCAAAAGCATTGCAGCAAAGGCTCATTTCATGAAAAGTTTGGCTTTTGTACTAATAAATCATTGAGCATTTTTGTAAACAATGACCTCTGTGAGGATGTCTATGGATATTTTAGGTTTTGTTTAAACCTGTTACTCTTTGTTAAAACATATTTTAAAAAACATTGATAAAAACTGTCATAGTAGCATCATTATACATTCAAAATGTGAAGTCTTCAAGCACAAGTGTCTCCTTGATTTTTATCACATTACTGTGAGGCTTGTCAAGGGATGATCTTAAACACTCAACCATGATTTCGTATTTAATACAACTGCTTATTCAAAACTGGATGTTTCAAGAAATATCAGCATTACCACCTTTTTTTTTTTTTTTTTTTTAAATAAACCCTTTAAGTGTTTTGACCTTGCACACAAGTCTGGTAATGGCTTATAATATATTAACCGCACACCTGGCAACCCTGTTACTTAAACGCACACCTAGGCTATAGCTCAGCATATATTAATATTATTCACAACTTAACACTTGGAGATTCCTTCTCTGACAGGATGTTTAAAATCTTAAAGCAGTTTACTTCAAAGTCGCCTTTAAAATGACTCATTACCAAAACTCTTTTCAACACATTGATTCAATGGTCCACGCGTTTAAATGAGGTCTCACCTGCCATCGAAGTCCGCGCTCACTCCGAACCAGCAGGTCCAAATCAACATGAACTTTATGATCCACATCTCCGTGCTTGTGCGGTGCGTATATCCAAACGTCGCCGCTGCTCTCCTGTGTTCGGAAGGGAATTATGGTGAGGTTTAGATCCGTTAATATTCAAAGCTTTGAAGCGGGTCGAGCAGAAGGCTGGCTGCTGTTCATGCACGAATAACCGGCAGCGTGTCTGTCTGCGTGCGCTCCGCTCCTCCGCTGGAGAGCCGTGGACTGGAGCGCAGAGTCGGTGCGCTCCTCTGTCTCTCTCTCTCTCTCTCCACACCCTCTGAACGAGCACTGCGCCCAATAAGGAGATACGGGAGCGCTTGTTCCACATACCCCATTACTCTTGTATCATTACAAGTTTATTATATGCGTGTATGCAACATCTAATGTCAATATGACTGTATAATACATATTTAGCTACTCTTAAATGTGCTATTTTTATTATTTTGATGGATGACGTTTGTGATACTTGAGGTACTTGTAAATACATATCGATATATAAAGTAGATGTTTGTATTAGTGCTGTCAATCGATTAAAAAAACTAATTAATCGTATTTTTCCTGAAATGAATCGCGATTAATCCTACCTGACATTAAAGTTTTTAATTATAGGCCTACTTTTATATTGCAATCATTTCACATTAATGCTTCAAATTAATGTAGAAACAACATTAAAGGGATAGTTCACCCAAAAATGGAAATGTTGTCATTAATCACTTACCCCCATGTCGTTCCAAACCCGTAGTTTTGTTTTCTTTGTGTACAAAAAGTATTCTCGTAGCTTCGTAAAATTATGGTTGAACCACTGATGGCAGATGGACTATTTTGACAACTTATTTCATGTTTCTGGGCCTTAACCGTGTAATGTACTTGACAGTCAATGGGACAGTCAAGAAGCTACCGGATTTCATCCAAAATATCTTAAATTGTGTTATGAAGACGATCAAAACCTTTTTGAGACGGGTTTGGAACGACATGGGGGTAAGTGATTAATGACAAAATTTTCATTTTTGGGTGGAGTAACCCTTTAAGAACCTATATTTTTAATATTTGTTTAATGCCATCTTTTTTATGACTGAAGGCAAGTATCACTGATTCCAAATGATGTCTCTGATTTCCCCCCCCCCTAATATTTAACCATTGAATATAACCATTCAACATTACAGCATAATTAAGAGCTATCACTTTAACATTTAGTAGACTTTAAAAAATAACTTTCAATTTAAGTGAACTTAAAACAATCTTCCCATAAACCCATATTAATAAATGTTGTATAGTCTAGTAGCTACCTGTGCCCTTCAGCAAGAAAATATAGCCTAAAGTTAACTAAATTATATCAAAATCTAAATTATAAAAAGATAAAGCTTAGATATTAATTTTGTTCTTTGATATACAAACATTACAGCAGCTGGTTATTATATTTTGATGTGGATCTGACACTGCTTTAAATGTGACCTATAAATAATAAATACTTACATGCACAGTTTTAAGGCAGCTTTAATTGTTTTTTTTTTATGTCTTATCTGACGACATAACTAGGACTTTGCATGCTCGCAGTTTAATTTGGATTTGATTATGATACAGCGTGTGCCGGCACATTTGTGCACACACTTGGAAGACGCGCGCTACGATCACAGTATAACGGCTGACAGGACAGGTAAATTCATTTTTACCAACATGTAGTCTGACAACATCTCATCTGACCGCAGTTCAATGATGAAGCTTGTCATCACTGGTACCGTTTCTGTGCTTGTTTGACTCACATCTGGTGCTGAAGTGAAGTTGGAGCGCATGTCTGAAACGTCTCCCATTTGATGTGCTCTTAAAGACGCTCTGCGCATCTAAATAAACACATTTCTTTAGCAGCTGTGAGTGGGGTGGCCAAACCTAACCCTGCCCATACGTTAATTGTGTTAAATGTTTTTAACGCGTTAAAATGAAAAAATAAAACAAAACAAAAAACAGCGTTAATGCGCTAATTTTGACACATTATGAATTTAAATTTACTAGTAATTTCTCAGTAAAAAAATGGTCAAATTAAGTCTTCCAATGTCAAAATGAATATAATAGGCCTATGTTAACATTGTTAATATATATTAATGAATCTCATCAAGTTAGTGTTTTTAAGCATTTTACATAACCAAAATAACTAAATGCAGTAACAATTTAAACTATATATATTATTTGTGAACTGACATTTGACTCTTATTTTTAATAGTTAACGTTTAACTATTTTTTAAAAAAATTTGGATTATCAGTAATCAAAGTTTGGTAAGTATTGATCAGACAATGAGATACTTAAAATTTCAACAAGTTTACTCACTAAAAACATGTTTTCATGCCATTTTAAGTCTTATTTTGAAGTAATAAAGTGGTTATATCAAAGTGTGTGAGTTATTTATTTTTTTAAAGAAGTCTTCCGATTAACGTCATTATATTGTTCATTCAGACTGATTCTCAAATGCAGAACGTGCACGAAAACAAGAGGCGGGATTTATAGCATGAACCAATCACAGTTAATCATATCCAATCATAGTCGTGACTTTCCCCATTCATTCTCAATTACCCCCATTAAACTCAAGGCATACAGTTAAAGTCAAAAGTTTAAATACGCCTTGCAGAATCTGCAAAAAGTTAATTATTTTACCAAGGTAAAAATCATATAAAATGCAAAACATTTTTTATTTAATACTGACCTGAATATTTCACATGAAAGGTGTTTACATATAGTCAAAAAGAGAAAATAATAGTTGAATTTATAAAAATGACTCCGTTCAAAAGTTTACATACACTTGATTCTGAATACTGTGTTGTTACCAGAATGATCCACAGCTGTTTTTTTTTTTTTGTTTGTTTGTGTTTAGTGATAGTTGTTCATGATTCCCTTGTCTGTTATGAACAGTCAAGTTTTTTTCTGAAGACCAGCAGGCAGTTTAAGTCCCACAAATTCTTTGGTTTTTCAGAATTGTTGTGTATTTTAACCCTTTCCAGCAATGACTAGGATTTTGAGATCTATCTTTTCACACTGAGGACAACTGAATTCAACTTTTTGAATTTGAAAATCAGGGTAAATTTAACTTTTGTCTTCTGGGAAACATGTAAGTATCTTCTGTAGCTTCTGAAGGGCAGTACTAAATGGAGAAAAAAAAAAAAAAAAAAGATATTTAGGCAAAATAAGAAAAATGTAGACATCTTTATTCTGTTCAAAAGTTTACACCCCCGGCTCTTAATGCATCAGTTAGCGTTTGAACCTTTTGTAATAGTTCCACATAAATTCCTCAGTTGTCCTCAGTGTTAAAAGGTGGATCTCAAAATCATACAGTCATTGTTGGAAAGGGTTCAAAAACACAAATCCTGAAAAACCCCAAAATTCATGGGACCTGAAGGATTTTTCTGAAGAACAGTGGGCAGTTTAACTGTTCAGGATAATCAAACAAGGGACTCATTAGCAATTATCACTAAAGAAAAAAACAGCTGTGGATCATTCAGGTAACAACAGTATTAAGAATCACTTTTGGACCGTGTAATTTTTTAACTATTATTTTCTCTTGTGGACTAATATGCAAATGTCTTCAATGTGAAATATCTCATTCAAGTCAGTACTAAAGGAAAAACATCTTGCATGATCCCTCTTATTTTGGGAAAATAATTAAAATTATGCAAATTCTGCAAGCTGTACGTAAACTTTTGACTTCAACTGCATATATACACAATTAATTCAATGTTGTTTCTGTTTATTCAATTCTGTTTATTATTTGTGAAATGTACTAGTTATTTCAGAGTAAAAAGACTTTCAAAGTAAACCCTACAGCAGATTATGTTTCATTTGTTAATAAGAAATTATTGGTGAAGTTTATTTATTCATTTATTTTTTTGCAGACAGGAGACAGGAGGGCACCTGTGTTTGTCACGTAAAACTGCTGCAAGGAAGATTTATGATCCTAAACTCATCACTTGAGGTTCAGGTCTCAAGAAGTCGTGTGCAGTCTTACGTCTCATTTTCAGTTTCCCCATAGCTTTGGTCAGAGGGCATATGAAATAAGCGTCTACGTTTCGACTCCATTTTCATTGGGTGAACACTTAAACATGCAAGTACGCCAGACCACATCTATATCTGGTCCCATCTCAAAGCAGTCTAGCGCTGTATTCATGCTCAACACTTTAACAAAGGTGCTATATTACAGAAAAATGACAAGGGAACAGCTCATATTGCAGTGGAATAGTGAGATATTGGAAAGCCACACTCAAAGTGTAACAGTACACAGCCACATTTTTGTGAACCAAAGAATCCCATTCAATTCTAACGCTTAAATATAATTTTGTGAAGCTGTTCATACGAACGTGTGATCGATATCAAAAGTGATCACATTTTAGCTGTCTTCTTCACTGTAAATCAAAAAACATTTATTGATCATCTATGACAAACGTATAATTCAAATGACAAAAACTGAGTTCTTACCTGAATGTTTACATTCATGTCACATTGCCAACATTTTGACATGCATATCCATATTTTAACAGTGTCCCAGATGCAATCTGAAAATGTCAGATTCAATGCAATTTTTCTCACATGAGAGCTGGGGGACATATTTGGGCTACAATCATCTGAATGTACAGTAGCACTAGAATATGGTGCTGTAAAATCAGCTTGCTTTAAAATAACGTTTCTATTAATATACTCCGTTTTGAGAACAGAAGATTGCTGCACAGAAAACACAACATATGTCCTGTAATGCAGGTCTGTTAATTTCCTTACTACATGAAAAGGCAAAGAACTTGAAATATGTTGGTGTGCTTATGCTGAAGAAGGAAGATTCAGTACATGGAAAACAAGTATTATTGGAAAACATTCACATTTTCATAATAAAATAAACATGAATGAATTCTCAAAAACATTAATTTTGATGAAGGAAAGAAAAAGTAAGATCAAAAAGACCAATAAAACTGCCTTCAGGCCTTTGATTTAGTAGTATTTTGTCTCATTTTTCAACACAGATGTAAAATTATTCAGCGATTATGGCTACATGTACCTGACATACTGATATGATGATCTATTATACAACAGAGCTTTAAATCCATAACGCCTTGTGAAGTTTGTTATCTGTCAAAGTGAAATGTGCTTCATGTGTATTTTCAGTCCTGGTGAACATGAACTACACAGTGACATTTCAAGATATGTTAAGAAAAGACACGGTCACTCTAAATTCATGGAGATCCGTCTGCAGCCTGCATGAATGGTGACACTGGAGAAAAACTCATTTTCAACCTCTTCAGAACTGGAGAGCCTGCCGCGCTTTCTGATTAGGTTTTGTCACAGATGAATTTAAGGCGGATTGCGGCTTGATTTGCTCATGAATTTTTGCAGCCTGCCATAGGTGAAGTTGCACATTGCTCTTCTTGATATTTCCAAAGAAACTGACTTTCCCGTCTGAGTGCTACAGAGGAAACAGGAGCTACTGTAAAGGAAGCATTAGCACAGTCTGTACTTGTCATCAGAGAAGCGCTTTCAGCGCCCTTGATGCATCTTTTCTACCTCTTGGGTTCTTGGCTACACAAGCAGACTTTAATTAGCATTGTAGAAAGCATGTGAAGAGCTGTAGATAGAAAAAAATATATACGGCTTTACATTTTATGCAGAAAGCAAATCTCGTTGGGTGTTGTGGGTGCTTGCCAGGAGACCGTTATATGGCTGATACGGTGTTGAGTGGGTTTTAAGCGCATTGTTATGCGGTTGCTTACTGATCCAAGTCGAATGCCCACCCCCAAGTCTATATGATATTCTCATGGGCCCCTTTTCAACTCAAGCCTAAAGGATTTTTCCATCAGTTATATTGCCTGCCATGTGAAATTGGTAAGCCTGATCACTTATAAAAAGTAACACTGCACCTTTCCTCAACAAGCATCCGATTTGAGCTGTAGACTGCAAAAGCTAAGTTTTAGAAGTAAAAAAAAAAAAAAAATTCTCCATTGGGAAAGATTAATTGTAGTTCTGAGGTTGTAAATGTTGTTGAAGCCATCCGTTCACATTATTTAGAAAATAATTGTGTTTAAAAGCTGAATTCATGATGAATAACTAAATTACCCATGATGCTGTACAGACAATTCCACCAATCAGACAGTTGCAATGACAGCTGGTGGGCAAACTGGGCCAAAATCATCATTTACTCAGCCTCATGCTGTTCCAAAGCTGTATACATTTCTTTCTTCTGTTGAACACCGTTGAAGACTTTTTTAAAGAACTCATACAGGTTTGAAACAACATGAGGATGAGTAAACAAGGACAAAATTTTCATTTTTGGCTGAACTAACCCTTTAAAGCTGTTAAGTACAGATTTTTAGGTGTCTGATTTTCTAATTTTTCAGAATTTTTGTCTTTTTAAAGAATTAAAAAATGTGATTCGTGTGGCTGTGTTTATGGTTTATATGAACAATATGTGACCCCAGAAATCATGTTTATAAAGTCCAAAAATCTTTAAATCCTTTAAAATCTCTATGGGAAAAATGAATTTCAAAAAAGACTGTCTAGAACCAATGCTGCTGAAAAAGTGGACAAGCACTAATGCCTTCACTTCTATTGCACAAAATGGTATGGGAAGAGTTATGTGCCAAATTTTAAAGGACTGTTTCGCCCACATAAGCAGTTCCTGAGCAAAACAGCAGTGTGACTGCGCCTAGTGCTGATTCTCAGCTCTATACAGAAAATTGAGATTTTTTGGGTTACTGCATTCAGTATTTCTTTTCAATAAATGCCATAAAATATGAAATAGTTGATGGGAGTTAACTGTTAACTCAATTAATCCAATTGACCCTTTGCAAATTTTGCAAAACAATAAATGCAGTTTTGTGGCTCTTTAATGGCCCCGTTTACATGAGTGTTTTAATTCCGAATAAAAATAATTTAATTCGGAATAAAAATTTATTCTGCTTTAAAAAGACCATGTAAACACTTAATTCCGAAAGAAAATGATTATTCGGAATTAAACTTAATTCCGAATTAAGTGGGTGGTTTATTCCTATTTTAAAGCCGAATTAATTAATTCCTCTATCATGTAAACGGTTATTCCTCTTAAATTTAATTCCGGTCATTCAGCGCATGCTTGTTGCGTTGCCCTTCTATTGCGATGACGCACTGCTAAATGGCGGCTCGGAGCAAGCGGTGGTCTCGGCTGGAAACTGGCTCCACCAGTCCTTGCTTCGGACTTTCATCCACTGCTCTTTGAATTTGCGCACGGGATGTGGGAATGGGCTGAGGTAGAGCAGTTGTTGACTCAATCCCTTCTCTTCTTCCTCCCTTTTCCGACACTCTACTTCCCATCTCCTCATCAGCTGATACACGTGAACCATGATAATATAATGTTCGAGCTGCTGTTTAAAAATTAAAAACTGAACTACTGCGAAAACAGTTTGTAGCATTTTTATGCAGATGACAAAAAAGCCGTTATCCAGCTGAAGTGTGTTTTCTTCCGGTAGACGTAAATATGTTCGTGCGCACCCTGTCCAATCAGAACCCTTCCAGGCCCCCAGACGTTGAGCGGAATTAAATAAAGGCGATTTAACGTGTTTTCCATGTAAACCTCAATTCGGAATTATTATTTCCATGTAAACTCGAAGGGGAATATTTTAATTCCGAACTATTTAATTCCGAATTAAAAAACATCATGTAAACGTAGCCAATGTGTTGTGACAGATTGCTGTAGTGCCTCAGTTCAAGCGGCACGTGAATCGATCATATCTTCCTCTTTTCTAGTTATAGCATGAAATAAACATCAATGAACATCAGAAGGCATTGTTTAAACTGCGGAAAGGCATCAATACACACAATTTTTCAAGTTCCATTTCACCGACGTTAATCCACTCTCTTGTCTTGTTTGTCAGACAAATATGTCAGACTCAGTGTTATGATTGGTGAGATCACCTGTCCATCAAACTCTCTGCGAAAGGGTCAATAGGGGTTATAAGCAACAGACTTCCATTTTCTGCTAAACAGGTCTCGTTGGTTCCGGTTCACGCGTTTTGCATATGCCTCGTTAAATATGAAGCTGATTAACTCAAGATGCCTTTAAAGTAGACACTAAAGATGATCATAACCAATGTCCATGACATATGCGGATTGATATATAAAAGTTTTTTATTATTTTTATTAACATTTATATATAAATATCAAATGAAACTTCCACAATAAAAACAGCTAGCTCACTTAACTGATTACCTTAAAAGTCCATAGATATTGTCATTATTTATTCCGGCTATTAACACGTTTTCCTACGAGCGGAAACGATGAGACCTGTTTTCCGGGTTTGACCAGGCGACGCTCATACCCTATAGGAAAGGAACCAAAACCTAAATGTACTGCAAAAGATTATGTTAAAGTAAAAGTTCACTTGCAGAACAAAAAGTTCTAGATAATTTACTCACCCCCTTGTCATCCAAGATGTTCATTACTTTCTTTCTTCAGTCGTAAAGAAATTATGTTTTTTGAGGAAAAAATTTCAGGAATGTTCTCCATATAGTGGACTTCTATGGTACCCGCAAGACCGAACTTTCACAATGCAGTTTAAATGCAGCTTCAAAAGGCTAGATCCCAGCGAAGGAAGATCGGTTATTTTTATCGGTTAAAAAAAAAAAAAATTATATATATATACACTTTTTAACCTCTAACGCTCCTCTTGTCTAGCTCTGCGTGTACTGTGTGTATTCTTGGTTCATGACAGTTAGGGTATGTCAAAAAACTCCCATCTCGTTTTCTTCTCCAACTTCAAAATTGTCTTACATTGCTGTTTTACCTTTCTTTGTAAAGGGTGTTGCGAGTTCAATTTGTTGATTGTTTGGTACTTCTGCAGCGATGTAGGGTGATTTTGAAGTTGGAGGAGAAAATGAGATGGCAGTTTTTCAACATACCCTAACCGTCTTGAACTGGAATACACACAGTTCACGCAGACCTAGACAAGACGAGCATTTGAGGTTAAACAGTATATAAATTGTAATTTTTTTAGAAAATAACTGATCGTTTCATTAGATAAGACCCTTCTTCCTTGGCTTAGAGCCCTTTGACGCTGCATTTAAATTGCATTTTGGAAGTTCAAACTTGGGGGCACCATAGAAGTCCATTATATGGAGAGAAATAATAAAATATTTGCTCCAAAAACAATTTCTATACGAATGGAGAAAGACAAGAACATCTTGGATGACAAGGTGAGTAAATTATCTGTAAATTTTGGTTCTGGAAGTGAACTTCTCCTTTAAGCAGGTTTACATACAGTAGTATATTCAGCATGTTTCAAGCAGCAAAAAACAAAAAAGCATAACACCAAAACTTTACTTACACCTCCACTTCTGTCATCAGTATCGACTATACATGGTATGTTTTTTAGCACTGTGCATTTGGCACTGTCAGATTTTGGCATAGTGCATCATATTTTGTATTACGAAATCAGCAATTCTGTACTCTTTAAAAAGAAGACGACAAAAAGCCAGCAACAATGAATAAGACAATAGAAACAACCTTCCAATATCTTTAAGTCAGCATTAAAGTAATGCAGTTATATCTAGCCTCATTCCATCTTACGCTGTATGTATTTGTTTTTCTTGTACATTTAGGCAGGGCCCTGAGCCAATCCTTGAGGAAAGCAGCGTTTCCCAGTGAAATGATTCCAGCTCTTTGGAAGGTGCCCCCGTCTCCGGTCTTTCACACTCAGAGAGATTGGCTCCGCTAGCAGAATTCAGATGAGCTGTGCTAGCTTGGCTCCTCAAAGCTTAAGGTTGTGCACTTCCTCATGGCGGAGGAACAGATCTCATCTCTATATCACACACGTGACAGTCCGCGGCTCTTCTGTAGCGAGCAAACTGGAGGCGTGTTTGATGACAGTATGGCTCCAAACACAGCAAAGTAAAGCCGGGGGAATAGTTCATATATCAGCGCACGCCGCAGACCGACGCAAGGCTTTGACATTTGTGCGAGCCGTAGCCTAATCAAATATTCATAACCGTGGTCAGATTAATCCACACATGCACCATTTTATAAATATTAACCCCTCCAATTCTCCCGATCCCTGACACGAGGGAATCGAGATAAATACCTCCTTGTGTTTACTTTCAATACTTTTAATCAAACACTTTGAGACAAAAGCTCAAGAGTGACGTCTCGGCTTTCTTGCGAGGGAGAAGAGCAAATTACAATGAATAATTTTACATTGGTAATAACTTGGGAAAAGCAGGCTTTTGAGACTCTTTTGTTTTGTGCATAATACGCGATAATGGCGGAAGAGAGGGCGCAAGGTGGTTTTACACAATTCAATGTGTCTGATTTGCAAATGGCAT
Organism: Cirrhinus molitorella; assembly: GCA_033026305.1. Taxonomy (NCBI): domain Eukaryota; kingdom Metazoa; phylum Chordata; class Actinopteri; order Cypriniformes; family Cyprinidae; genus Cirrhinus; species Cirrhinus molitorella. The sequence continues at coordinate 35,812,241 of CM065120.1, forward strand.
TTGAAATCATGTTTAATTTATTGAGGCGTGCACTGCTTTTTGTCTCTTTTTACAAATAAACCCTTGGTATGCGAATCAAGCAGGAAAGTACTGATCTTTAAGACGTTTAAGTGAAATAAAAATCACTCTAATTGTTTAGAAGACGTGAAGTTTAAAAGCCTTTAAAAAATCTGAAATAAAAAACAAATATACTGATTGCACAATTACATCAAACCATGATTCAAGTGTGTATGTGCAAGTGAAAAGTATTTTTTGGATCAAAGGAAAACAATTAAAGGAATAGTTCGCCCAAAATTTTAAATCTTGTTAAAGTCATTCAATATCAGTTTTACTTTCTTTCCTCTGTGAAACATAAAAGGATATGTCAGACAGAATGTCAAAGCTTCTGTTCAGCATAAAAGAAGAGTGGATGGTGATTTAAACTCACAAAAGTACAAAAAGCACCATCTTTTTTATATCTGTATTCTTATAGGAAGCAGTTTTTTTGTTAGTTCAAATCAACATCCACTTTCATTTTACTGAAAAGAGTGACTTCTTTTTGTGTAATAGAAAAATAAATGTTTCATATTTAAGTGAATTATCTCTTTAGATGAACACGCGTACAGATGTAAACTGTTCAAGGTAAAAGTACTAACATCTCATGGAATAATGAAAAAACATTGAACTTCCATTCACAGAGGTACACTACTTGTAGTCCTGACATGACGTGGGTGTTTCTCATGAGTCAGTGTTATCTTGTCGGTATCCCCACCAGCATATTGTTCTTAGGCGAGCAGCCCTCAGGGACCATGGTCATCACCCGCACAGAATACCCATGAGTCTCGGCGGCCCAACTGCGGTCCAAGTCTACCAGGCCCATACAGCGCTTCCCTGGTGATTAAGAGACAAAAGATTTGGAAATGAGACTAATTATGAAACGTTATCTTTATTGAGCACAGGCCAGAAATCTGTGCTGAAGACATTACTCACTGTTAATTATGAACAAGAAAAGGCTGAATTTTACTGCAACCTAAATGCACTTTCGGAGCTATTATCAGTAAATGAAATAAATTTTACACTTAAATTAATGCACTGGCATTTCCACAAAAAATGTAACCTTGAATCTGCAAAAAACAAATATAACTTACAATGACTGTCTATTGGGCAAGACACTCAGGATTCAAAAGCATAAACGTGTAGCTCACATGTTTAATAAATTGCTTGTATTAAGCAGTTAGTACAAATATGTGTTAAATGAGCTGTAAAAGTTGTCTAAAAAGTCTTTAAAGTTTTAGATGAACGAGTTTGCAAAAGTTTGAGGTTGGTAACATTTTTGTGTTTTTGAACGAATTTCAAATATCCAAATACGCAGTTATTTGATCAAAAACGCTATACGATTTAAAATAACTGTACAATTTAACCCTCTGGCCCTCTTCGTTTGGGAGTCACACTTACCTTTTTCGCGGTCAAAAATGACCGAAGCCTTGAAATGTAACTTTTTTTTTTTTTTTTTCAGGAAAATCAATGCAATACATTTTTGTTCAATAATATTTTTTGATTATTATTTAGAATTTTGAGGTGATTTTATGATGCTATACAATATTAATACAATTTGAATAAGCTATTTTTTATTGGAATTCATATATATTTTTGTATTTAATTATTTATGTATTATTTTTCAATAAATTCAACATTTCATATCAAAATAGAATGAAAGCATTTAAAATCCATTTTTTGAACTGAGAATTATGCCTTTGCTGGCATTTAAAAATTAAAAACGTGTGTAAAGTCATGTAACCTCCTGTATATATCCATATATACATGTATACAGAGGCTTTTTGCGTGTGTGCTTGATATTTTAGAGTGTCACCCCTTGACTGTGGTGCACTTTTTTTCTGCACAGTGGCTCATTTGTAGTTTGTACCACCAAAAGATTTGATTTTTCGTACTTTTTGGTATTTCCCATTCATTTCCTATGTCGGTCATTTCTGACCATGAAGAAGGTAAGTGTGACTATTAATTTTTTTTGACCCTTTAAAATATCCAAATCATGTCCATGATTTTTTTGTGTGTTCACATTGCTAATGTGACAAAAGTCACCAAGTGTCATCTCATTCCGATGAAGCTACGATTTTTAAAAATTTTAAATATACAATTTCCGAAGAGGGCCAGAGGGTTAATAAACTGCATTTTCTGCATCATTACTTCAGTCTCCAGTGTCACATGATCCTCAGGAAACATCACTTATTATCATCAATGTTAAAAACAGTTGGGATTATTAATTCTATGGAAACCATGATACAATAATTTTAGACTCATTTAATGAATAGAACAATCTTCTCAAAACTTTTTTCAAAGTGGAATTTCAAATGATTTTAACAAAAGACACTTCTTTAAAGATACTCTGTTATCTCAGGGATAAAACTGTAAAACTTAACGCAGCGCCTTTTGAAAACACTCTAAAGACTTTCAAACAAACTTTATCATCTTATCAAACTGTAATTAACAGCTCATCTAAACTCAAAGATATCTGCCTTTGAAAGCCTTTGGAAAGTGTCGGCTTTGACTGTCACGGCACAGGCATCGGCGCTGGTTAGCATGTGTTTTCTGAAGAGGCTGAGAGGCTGTCATCTCGCCAGCTATAAAAGATGGGCAGTGGAAGGCAAGATGACAGTGGCGTCAGATTTATGCGAGACTGCGATGAGACTGTGAGGCTGAATGCGTGTGCTGAGAAATTTGACGGAGAGAGAGAGAGAGGTCACAGAGTGGGAAGACGTGTCTGTTCATGCTAGAATGTTTTACACATTGTTAGAGATTCACCATTTATACTGAACTGAAGTGCTTCATAAGGGTTTATTGGTAACCTAACAAGTGCTTTTGGCCCAGAGAATCATTTACAAAGGTTTTTAAAGGAGACCTACTATGCCCCTTTTTACAATATGTAATATAAGTCTCAGGTGTCCCCAGAATACGTCTGTGAAGTTTCAGCTCAATATACACCACAAATCATTTATTATATCATTTTGAATATGAAAGCAGAAACACGCTGCTTTTGTGCATGTCTCTTGCGAGTAATAAACTAAGTTCTCTTTCATGTCTTATTGCGCTTAAACTGTCAAATACACACAAGTTTGTTTTCTTGTGAAAACTAAATGGCAGTGTCGTGGGTGGTAAATCACGAGAGGAGACTTTTTCTGGGTTGGTAGATGCACCAGGAACCCGATTATAGCACTTAACTGCTGAAAACGTCAGATTTTCACAATATGTCCCAGCAATCTCCATGTAAAACTGATCAGGCAAACCAAACCGTAAGTCTTAGAGACCTGACACTTGGCGGGATGGTAGTACTCACATCGTCTACAACGTCACTGATGCAGGGCTCCAGACAAAAAAAAGGAGTAAGGAGCCATTGGCTCCTACAAAAAACACACTTGGAAGCCAAATTATTTTTTTAGGTGCTACAGAAAAAAAAAAACGTTTTTTTAACACTTTAATATTTCAGTCATGCTGTCATGTTTATGTCTCATCTTTTCTTGACTTTATCAGCATTTTAATCCACCTTGTAGATGTCCTGGGAAATAAGTTTCACTTAAAGTGGGAACTAAACATCTTTTCCAACTTAAAAACTATATACAGTCACGAAGATTTGTTTATTACACAGATTCTGTGGCAATATCATTGACCATAAGCATCACTTGGCCACTGAGTGTAGTTTGGGTTCCTTCTCAATGCATATATAAATGTTGTCATATGTCTTTCACACATCCAGTTGGTTTTTCTTCATTAGTAAAGTGCAATTTTATAGGAAGTGTTGAATTTCATCTTTAGTTCCTTGCATTCTCTCTAGATTGCATCATTTAGACAGGTTAAGTAAAAATATTAATATGCAATAGCGAAAATATAGCAAAATGCTTTTCTTCAGTTATTTTTTCTGAGTTATTGTTGCAATGTTTACAAGCTTTACATCGCAAAAAGAGCGTCAAACCCGTAGCGTTATTTATTGTTTGAATTTCGTTATGAAAATGCCATAATTTTAAAGCTGATACTTTGTTTATTAAAAGGTAACAAACCACAGTGTATACGACTACTGAACGGCAAGTTCGCTACAAATAATATGAAGTTCACGCAACAGAACACAGCATACAGAAAAAGATCTTGATAACAAGAATAGTATCTTTATAAACGAGAATTGTTAACGATACTGTTATAGTCCAAACAGCTGACAGCTTTACCTGTAGTTTGTTCAAGCTGTGCTTAAAATAGACACTGCACTTTTACTGGCGCCCGTCTCCATCATTTTTGATCTCTCTCACGCTGCACAACTGGAGCTGCGTTTAGTAGGCGTGCCATTAGCGCCACTGTTCGGCAGAGATGAGAACTGTTTGAAAGTCTTTTTACAACTAAAACTTTGATGCGCATTGTATCAGTTTAATATGCGAACAAAGATGTACTCGCGAAAAGGCATTACATACAATTTTTAAGTCATAACATTTATGTGTCATAACATTTACAATTATTATTTTTGTTCGCAAATGCGACCGTTTTAGTTGCAGTCTGGAGCCCTGAGAGGCTCACCCTGATTCGCCTGATAGGGGCGCTACATTGAACAAAAGTACGAAATCGCTCATAACTCCTAAACCATTCATCACAGGTTCAAGTGTCTTATGTCAGTGGAATCATTAGCTCATGGCAGACAAAACGGTATTTTGCATTTTTTGAAAAACCGCCCTAGTTTGCAAACTAGTCTTTTCACCTTGGCCCCTATTATAGTTTAAAACTAGGTTTTCACCTGATTGGAACCAAACCAGTGCAGGAAGATTCTGGGGAGAGTGGATATCAATAATTATAAAAAAAAAAACTTGAACTTTCGACCCTCTGTTGCAATGGGATACCAAAACACTCAAAAGGGGCAGGGCTGCCTTTACCATAACATCTAAATCTTTTGAACGGAATGAGAAATTGTTCATATGCAAACTCAGAATGCATATGTAAGAGCTAAATCTGAAATCACATGAAAAAAAGTCCTAGAGCTTGGACACTTGGTGGCACTATAAGAGTGGAAACGAACGGCTATAACTACGCAACAGTCTGTCCTATTGGCATGAAAATCTGTATGCATGGTCTTCGTCTAAAGTGCCACAAATGGCTTTAAGGACAACTGCGCATCTCAAAAAAACATGGTGCCATAGGCAGATGAACTTTGAGCACCTATCAGACAAGCTTAATGTAGGTTGATCAGAATGAAATTTGGTGGTGTGTGAGAAATTTTAAAGAAATTGGCCACTGGGGGGAAATATCGCATTTTTCAAGGGCGTAAACAACAGTGTTGGGGGTAACGCATTACAAGTAACGGGAGTTACGTAATATTACTTTTTCCAAGTAACTAGTAAAGTAACGCAATACTTTTTAAATTGACAAGAAAATATCTGAGTTACTTTTTCAAATAAGTAACGGCAGTTACTTTTTCCAAGCTCTCTTGTTGCCATGTTGAGAGAAATCGGGAGTAAGATGTTACTTTAGTTCTAGAATAAATGTGAACATGCATTAATTCATCTCACATTAACATAAAACTGATCCAGTATTCCTCAAAATGAATAAAAACTAGTGCTGCATGTTTAATCGTATCACAATCGCAATCGCGATGTCAGCCTGTGCGATTATATGACGGGAAAATGTTGCGATTATATTATTTTATATTAGGCTAATTGTGTGCACTTTCTGAGAACAGTTCGCCTATTTTCCGTGCTGCGAACAAAACAAAACAAAACAAAAGATGAAATAATAAATAAATAATTAAATAAAAATAAAAAGATCTGACAGTCTCTAAGGCAGTGCACGTGTGGCGTGCATGCGTGTGTGTTCACTTGTGTGCGCAGTGCTGAGAGACCAGAAAGAAGATGAGTGCAGAGGAGACTGATCTGGTAGGCAAAAAAACACTACCTCTGTATGAAGATATTTTGGATTTGAGATTACTGACACTGAGCAGAGACATGTATTGTGCAAGATTCGCAAAATTAAAGTTGCTACATCACGTGGCAATACAACAAAATTATATCAAAACAAAAAGTATAATTACGTGAGCCTCACGGCATATTATAAGTCTTTTGCAAATTAGTCCTAGGTTTTTTGTTCAATCTGAAAAAACCCCCCCAAAAAAACAATAGGGCGCTCTGGACTCTCTAGGTTAATAATTATCAAAAAACCCTGTTAATTGCTGTTTTCAGCTACATATTTATTACTTTTTTTTATACTATACAGTTCTTAATTTTAATACTTCAAGTTAAACTAAAATGAAATGACTGCTTGGCAAACAGCTGAAATTAAATATTTTATACTTATTTACTTTTTTTAGTAGCATTTTAGCTAATAATAATAATCTCAATCAGCCAGACTTTTGACTGTGTCAAAGCCTCTTCAACACTGCAGCTTATTCTGGCCTAAAACTTTTAGCCAGATGGACAACCTCTATTAGGAATTTCCCCTCCTTAAACAAAACAGGCACAACAACTCTGACCACCTGTTAAAAGAAACAGACATCTTACCGATTAATCGCCGTTCTGGGGGTAAACTGACAGCCGTCTGGTCCGCAAACCTGCACAGGATCATGTGCTCCTGTGGAATCCATACAACACGTTAACATACCGAACACATGCAGACACATCAATAAGCACACTTGCACATAAACGAACACACACAAAAATATCTGAAAAACAGCATGCATTCAGCTCAGCTAGCGTAAATTGCAGAGAAACATCAATGCATCAGATCGTTAGGGTTGTGGTGAGGGAACAGCCCATTTATCAACCGTTACAACCGGCCATTAAAGGGAAACACAGAAGAAAGCAGCACCCAGTTCATTTTATATTAATCAATATACTCTAATTGCATTTTTTGCAGGGAACAGTGCAAAGATGTGCCGCAAAATGACTTCCTCTGCTGTTGATGGCCAACAACGGCTTCAAGCAACCATTATTCTGCATTAACTGAGTGAAACAAGTGCTGATGGAAAGGAACGCAACAGCCCTGGCAGATTGATTTCTCCTATCAAGTTTAATTCTCTAGGCTAATAGCTGTGATCAATGCTATAACTCATTAGAACATCTCAAAAATAGGCTTTAACACAGGAAAGTGTTTCTAGAAACACTTTAGATGAGACTTTCTGCATTGATTATTCTAGCTTGAACAAAATCTATCATTTTTAATTTCATTTGAACAACTCAAACTCAAATCCTAACAATTAAAATCATTTTATCAATGCAATTAATAATCCAGTCATATTTGACAAACCAGAAAGAAACGTATGCATCTGAACTGCACTGTAAAAAAAGAAAAAAAACACGATTTGTTGAGTCCTGCTGCCTTAAAATTTTAAGTTGAATCAACTCAAATATCTAAGTTGTCACTTAGTACAATTGAAAATTTTAAGTTCAGTCAACTAGAATTATATTTACCTGTGCCAAAGTTGCTAGGGTTTTAAGGGTGGTTGCCAGGTCTGTAGTTTCTTAGGAAAGTGGTATCACACCTACAGTATCCTCAACAAGTCCAAACAGTTTAATTAATTATTCAGTTTGTTTAAATTCTAACGCTAATAGCGAAAGTGATGCTTCTCTTAGCAAACAGCACTAATTAAATGTCTGTTTGCTCTATATCTACACTGAGGGAACTGTCTGTCTCTTGTAGGCCCCTATGTAGGTGATATCTCGGCAACTTCTGCCTCGTTGTTCCATCAGCGCCTGGAGATAAGACTGGGAAAAATACAACGTGCAACTACTCGAGCACTCTATTCCCAGGAATAGCCTATTTCAGCAGAGCTTGAGAAAATCGACAGTGAAGAGAAGGAAAAACATTGGCTTATGGACAGATGTTTTCAGCTCCTCAGAATCTGTGGCATGTTTGTGTGCAGTAGCATTTTCACAAAGCTGGTTATGAGAGCAAAGAGCTGCTTGTATTTTGTCCTCCATAGTTAAGACTAGAGCTGTACTGGTACACAAATTTTGGTGAAGCTACTATTACTTAAATACTGGCTGTTTATTTGTTACTTATTACCATATTCTAGATACCCTACCCTACCCAAAACCTAAACATATCTACTACAACAACTGCCTTACTATCAATAAGCAGCAAATTAGGAGTGTATTAAAAGAAAAAGTGATTATGTATTCCTAACTCAAAGTGTTACCTTACTTTTACACCAATAAACAGTGGTCGATAAATCTATATCTATATTCAATAACAAAAAATAAAATAAAAAAAGTGGTAAAGATTTTTTTTTTTAAGTATCTTGTTCACCCAGCCTGCATTTATTTGACCCAAAGTACAGCAAAAACTGTACAATTTTGAAATATTTTTACTATTTAAAATAACTGTTTTCTATTTGAATATATTTTAAAATTATTTTTATTCCTGTGATTTCATTTTTTTTTAGCATAATTTCTCACATGATCCCTCAGAAATCATTCTAATTTGCTGCTCAAAAAAAAAAAAAAAAAAAAAAAAATATTATTATGATGTTGAAAACAACTGAGCAGAATTTTTTCAGGTTTCTTTGATGAATAGAGAGTTCAGAAGAACAGCATTTATCTGAAAAAGAAATTTTAAAGCCTTCTTGCTAAATAGAAGTATTAATTTATATACATACACACACACACACACCTCTCTGAAGGATCATGTGACACTGAAGACTGGAGTAATGATGCTAAAAATGTATCTTTGATCAGAGTAATAAAATACATTTTAAAATATATTCAAATACAAAGCAGTTATTTTAAATAGTAAAAATATTTACAATATTACTGCTTTTGCTGTATTTTGGATAAAATAAAAGCAGGATTGGAGAATTCTTTAAAAAATAAACATTAAAAATCTTACTGTTCAAAAACTTTTGACTGGTGGCATAAGTATTAGAAGAAAAATGACAAAAATAACAACTGATTTATAATATATTGAAATTTAGTGCTTTATATTCTATGCCAGGTCTCAAGAGAAGTGTTTAAAGGGATAGTTCACCCAAAAATAAAAATTCTGTCATTAATTACTTACTCTCATGTCGTTCCAAACCCGTAAGACCTTTGTTTGCAAACCCTGCATAGACAGCAACGTAACTAAAACGTTCAAGACCCAGAAAAGGCAGTAAGAACATTGTTAAAATAGTCTGTGTGACATCAATGGTTCAGCCGTAATTTTATGAAGTTACAAGAATACTTTTTGTGCGCAAAGAAAACAAAAATAATGACTTTATTCAACAACTTCTTCTCTTCTTTTAACGATGACCTTACTAGCTTTCTGGGTCTTAAACTTTTCAGTTGCTGTCTATGCAGGGTCAGAAAGCTTTAGGATTTCATCAAAAATATCTTAATTTGTGTTCAGTAGATGAACGAAGGTCTTACGGGTTTGGAACGACATGAGGGTGAACTATCCCTTTAAGTTGGACAAACAAGATCTGAATATCTGCTTCTAGTGTCAGGCTAATAAGACTCATTCCAATTTTAGTGTCAGTTCCTCTTGTCAGTCATGACTTGAACATGACTAAACACTGCTCTTCACATACATGAGGCATATTATGAGGCTCTCCTGTGGCGTCTTCCCAGAAGAGCCTCACACTCAGAACCAGGCGGTGTGACGTCCCACACGTGTAGGCGATAATGAAAAGAGTGAAAGCGAGCGCTGAAACACTTACCTTATAGCTCAAAGTCTCTGTAAACCTCGCACTGTGGAGAGAGACAGAGGGGGGCAGACTTAATGAACTCACACACACACTGAGGCGCAAATGAAAAATGACATGACGCGTTAAAGAAAAAAAAAACAAGTTTAAGGAGAGGACAGGCTATCCGGATCAAAGGAGACACTGAAAACATTCTCGACGGACAAACACGCATGTAGCGGTTCGGTTGCAGAAATAAGCTGTGTGTAAACACAGCCGGATGTCTCATGTAACACTTGCATGATAAAAAAGAGCTCGGAAACTCTTGGAGATTATGTGTGTGGTAGGTAATGTTTGCTACATTAACTATCTGTCATCAGGTCACCCTTTCTGGCCTACTGTCGAATGCCACAAATGACAAATCACTGTCATGGCAACATGGTGAACACAACCACAGAAAAATAATTTCCTGCACTCGCTGCTCTTGCCACCCTGATGCTCATGGCCTGCGGCAAAAATTCCTGTCTGAGATTAAATGAAAGTTTACGCCAGATTTGGAGAGTGATAGCTTGCGATTGGGGTAAAAAACAAAACAAAAAACTGATGACTGCTCGAAAGCAATTCTCACTGTTAGGACATTGTTAAGCACTCTCCTCATTTTAACACTTTCCTGCCAACATTAAATGTGGGACTGATGAGGCTCAGCTGTGATTGTTGATACAGGACATTCAATAGGAGAACGTTGATGTGAAGAGAGAGACAGAAATAGACGCAATAACGAAGGTTTATTATGACTAGCTATTTTGATCGTCCTCATTCGTTCATTCCTGTCAGTGTTTTTTCAGAGCTTAACATTTAATACCATGGATTATTACAGATCTACACTGTCGCTGTGTACTGTGGAATTAGGCGAACAAATGAAAAGAAAGATACGTAGTTTTCACCTCTTGGGAAAGTTGAACTTGAGTGTGTTTTGAATGAACCCGTAGCAGCAAGGACTAATCACAAATCCCGCCTGCGCCTGGAGGCAGCGATCCAACACCATGTCTGTCGCCACTCCGCACGCATGCAGGGCCACCTGAAATAGACACCAGTCACGCAGGTTCTTAATCAGAAGTTGGTAACCAAGCTGCCACCATTAAGCACAAAAATAATGTCACTTTTGGATAAAATGATCAAAGTTTGAGGTCAGTAAGATTTTTAAAAGGTTTTTAGTCTTGTACGCTCACCAAGACTTTTATTTGATCAAAACAAAAATATTGTCAAATATTGTTTCAATATTTATTAGAATATATGTGAACCTGGACCACAAAACCTTAAAGAAACAGTTCACCCAAAAAAGAAAATTTCCCCAGATTTACTCACCCTCAAGCCATCCTAGGTGTATATGACTTTCTTCTTCCAGATGAACACAGTCAGAGTTTTAAAATTTATCCTGGCTTTTCCAAGCTTTATAATGGTGGTGGATAGTGGCTGTTATTTTGACCTCCAAAAAGCGCATATGTCCGTTGTAAAACTAACCCATACTCCCAAACCCTTCGGGTTTTTGTAACAATTTCTATTTTTAAAATTAGAAACTCAAATCACTGACGTTTGGCAATGACCGTATGTGCGTTCGTGAGAGAGTCGAGTACCTGGTCGGTGTAGCGTTACAAATAAGGCTGTGCAAAAAACTCAAGCTGCTCTTCTCTTACAGCGAAATCCGCTGACTTTTTTTTTTTTTTACTTTTAATTTGTTACTGGCGTTTAGTATTGCTCTACCCTAGTTTGTTTATTCTCACCTGAGTTTTCACTATTATTGACATGTGTTAACCTCCCGGAGGCGTATGGGTTAGTTTTAAGACGGATATATGTGGTTTTTGGAGCTTCAAATAACAGCCACTATCCACCACCATTATAAAGCTTGGAAGAGCCAGGATAAATTTTAAAACAATTCTGACTGTGTTCGTCTGAAAGAAGGAAGCCATACACACCTAGGATGGCTTGAGGGTGAGTAAATCATGGTTTATTTTTGGGTGAACTATTACTTAAATAGCATGGGTACATTTATAGCAATAGCCAAAAACACACTGTATGGGTCAAAATTATTGATTTTTCTTTTATGCCAAAAATCATTAGGATATTAAGTGAAGATCATGCTGCATGAAGATATTTTGTAAATTTTCTACCATTAATATTTCAAAACTTAATTTTTGATTAGTAATATGCATTGCTAAGAACTTCATCTGGACAACTTTATAGGCTTTATATATATTTTGATTTTTATGCACCCTCAGATTCCAGATTTTCAGGTAGTTGTACCTCGGCCAAATATTGTCCCATCAGCTTCCTTTTCAGATGATGTATAATTTCCGAAATTCTAAAAAACTGACCCTTATGACTGGTTTTGTGGTCCAGGGTCAAATAGTATAAAATGTAACTTATTTCTGTGATGACAAAGCTGTATTTTCAGCATCATAACTTTAGTCTTCAGTGTCACAAATCACAAATGCACAAAACAGTTGAAAACAGTTGCCTAATAAATACATTATATATATATATATATATATATATATATATATATATATTTTTATTTTTTTTTATTTTGTAACATTATAAATGTCTTTATCGCCTTTTAATCAATTTAATGCACGGTGAATAAAATCATTAATTCCTTCCTAAAAAATAAAAAAATAAAAATTATGGAATCAACCTGAAATTAATTTATTTAAATTAATTAATTAATGCAATTAAGTTTCTTTTCAGATTTTTAAACGGGGCTAAATAATTTTACCCAAAAATGAAAATTCTGTTATTAATTACTCACCCTCATGTCGTTCCAAACCTGTAAGACCTTCATTTATCTTCGGAACACAAATGAAGATATTTTTGATGAAATCCGAGAGCTTTCTGAGCCTTCATAGACAGCAACGTAATTGACACATTCAAGGCCATGAAAGGGAGTAAGAACATCATTAAAATAGTTCAACTGTAGTTTTTATGATGCTACGAGAATACTTTATGTGTGCAAAAAAATTTTTTAATTCAGACTTTCTTCTCTTCTGTATCAGCTCCTGTGTTGAATAAAGTCGTTATTTTTGTTTTCTTTGCGCACAAAAAGTATTCACATAGCTTTATAACATTACGGTTGAACCACTGATGTCACATAGGCTATTTTATCGACGTCCTTACTACCTTTCTGGGCCTTAAAATTGGTAGTTGCTTTGCTGTCTATGCAGGGTCAGAAAGCTCTCAGATTTCATGAAAAATATCTTATTTTGTTTTCCAAAGATGAACGACAAACTTACGGGTTTGGAGTGACATGAGGGAGAGTAATTAATTACAGAATTTGTTTACTTTTTAGTTACACAACTTCACATTTTTTAATTTATTAAACTGAAAAACAAAAAAAAAAGAGAAGGTACAGAAGTTTTTGATTAAAACATATAAAGCCAGCAGGAAAGGTTGGAAGATTATGTTACACACTATAAATGTGTGTATTCGACTGTATTTTAATGCTCAGAGTGGCGTAAATCAATGAATAACAACTAAAAACCGGATTAAACTCTTCACACTGCTTTCTGCCTGTCCTTGACTACATTTCGACACATCTCAAAGCTCTTCCCACATTTCTGTATCTAGCAGTGTTCTCATTGATCTGTTAGCAGCTCAGGCACAGAGTGAGTGCGGCAGTCATAACCCGCCGCTGTGACACCGCATGACAGCAGACGTCTCTCTGCCTATTAGCAGGAAAAGTGGATCGAACAGCTTGATGGAGGGTAAAGAAAAGTCTTAGATGTCCACACAGAAGCTCAAGTGAAGATCAAGCGTTCAGCTTGGCTCACGGACCAGTGCTTGTATCCGTCACCGTTAGGGTGAGAAACTGGAACAAATAATGCAAACTGTTGTCTCAGTGAGCGTGTGTGCGCGCACAGCCGACCAAATCCACGGATTAACACCCTTCAAATCCCCCATAAGAAGTTTTCCGGGAAATGTGGCCAAATCTCAGCGGATTCGCTTTACACGCCGCTTGGAGTTGCCATAGAAGAGGAAATATGTCTGTGAACTCTGTGTGGGAAAACACAGAGCCTTAGCTGACACGGAATAAATTAGGAAAAAGCAATATTGGCAAAGCGTCCAGTGTGGACTGTAATTAAGTTCTCGAGACGCTAATTAAACCGAAATGATTCATAATGTCTTTTTAACAGGATCTGGAGTAAAGCCATTCTCAAAAACCCTGGGCAGGTGTTTGAGTATTCAAAGGCCACCCTTACGTACTAATCAGAATCCATTAACGCAGGGTTTCGGCTCTTTGAAGTAGACCACCATCTCATAATGGGGCCATCCATTCACGTCTGAAGCTGACAACAGAACGCCGCATCACCACAACAAGCGAAATCGACTGTGAAAACCTGAAGCTTTGAAGACGTCAGCAGGTGAATTTATAAAGTTGGCTATGATGAAACAAAACAACAATACTACAGATCGTGCTTCTTAAGGACGCTGGAAGACTCTTTCAGAAGATGTTTTGTGAAAGTACAATTTTGAATGACCATTACTGATGTAATTTGCAGGAATTCTGACAATGATGGACGAGGGACTACTTAATGCACTACTGTACAACGTCAGGTACAAAGTATGGGAATAAGGCATGCTTTTCACAGTATGAAAGAAACAATAAATACAGCAAATCACAGACAAGTCCACTCACACTAAAGGCAAAATTAAAAATCATCTTGTCAAATGCACTAATGCAGGATGTAGCACAACTTAAAAACAAGATATTACTCCCAAAACATGGAAAAATACATTACTTTTATGAAGCTAGATATTGATAGGATGACAAAGGAATATGTGATATAATGACAATAATGAGTGTACTTATGGTAATAATAAAAGAGCTTTGCAATAAAATGTGACTAGGTAGGTAAGGTATAAATACCGCATATCGAAAACACATTATCATGTCTTTTTGATCTGCATGATTACTGTTGGCTTTTATGTTTCTTGTGCACAAATTGAACTGTTGAACATATCAGAGCAAAGCAAAAAAACAAAACCAGACTAAACAAAACAAAAAAACAAATCATGCCAAGCCAAACAAAAAAAACAAACCAAAAAAGCCCAAATCAAACACAACAAAATCAAAATTAACAAAATAAATAAACCAAACAAAATCAAATCAAACCAAGCCAAATTAACCAAAGCAAACAAAACAAATAAAAACGAAACAAAAAACACAAAAAGACCCAAACAAAGTGAGAAAAAGAAACAAATCAAAACACCAAACCAAGACCAAAAAACAAACAAACAAGGCTAAGTCAAAACAAAACAAACCAGGCCAAGTCAAAACAAAACAAACCCAACCCAACAAAAAAACAAACCAAGCCAAGCTAAATCAAACCAAATTAACCAAAGCAAACAAAACAAATCTAAATAAAACAACAACAACAACAACAATAAAAAACAACAACACAGAAAATAGATAAAAAAAAATTAAATGAACCACAGCAAAATAAATGAATAAACAAAAAAATAAAAACAAAAACACACCAAAAATAACCAAGCCAAGTGAGGAAAAAAAAAAAAAAAAAAAAAAAAAAAAAAAAATCAAAACACTACACCAAGCTAAGCCAAGCAAAAAATCAGGCCAGGCCAAATAAAATTCGGCAAACTAAACCAAACCCCCCCCCCCCCCCCCCCCCCCCCAAACAAACTAAACCAAACAAACAAACAAAAAAAACTAATCAAAATTGAACAACCAAATTACCAAAGCAAAAAAAAAAAAAAAAAAGCCAAACAAAACCATATAAGACCAAACCAAAGCCAACAAAATAATAATAATAATAATAACAAAAAAATAAATAAGCAAATAAATAAAAACAAACGCACAAAAACCCAAACCAAGCTAAACAAAAAAATGAAGAAAAAACGAAACACCAAACCAAACAAACCAAGCCAAACAAAAAAAACAATTAAACAGAAACAAAAACCACAAAAAAAAAACACCAAAACCATTGCATGTTAAAAAAAATCCAAACCAAAAATTAAAATATTATTTTATTTATTAGTATAACAATAATATTAATAATATAAAATATATATTATATTAATAACAAAATAATAATAAAAAACAACATTTCAAAAACTTGAGAACGGGCCGACAGAAAAGCACCGTTTCAAAAATTTAGCTTTTTAATATTTGTGGGTGAACGGTCACTGTGGTAATAACAATGTAAAGCAAATCCCACTTGATCTTAACATGATGAAATCATTCCTGGCATTCTTTGGTATAGCGATTAGGCCAGAATCTATTCTTTACGAATGGAAAATAGGTTGAAAAACACATCACAGTCATTCCAAGTCTTTCGGCGGAATGTCGGATGCTCTGTCTCTAGAACAAATTTACAGTCATAATGAGACAAAGCTGGTGGGCCGTCTCCCAAGAGATCAGATGAATGTTGTTTAGCATGGGAAAGAAGCAGTGATACAAAGCTCAAGTTTGTTTTTCCTTTGCAAGCAAATAAAGTGGAGCTCACATCAGTTTTGTGTGGTCTCTTATACTGAAGGATTCAACAAACAAAACAAATGAAAGTTTTCTGAAAGCATTGGAAATATAAGACATTGACAAAGAGCTTAACGTCAGCCTCAATGCTAGTTTTTTCTTGTATAAATTATTCAGCATTGATAGCAAAATAATAAAGCATGCTGCAAAAGCATTTTTCTCTTTTTTCATTTGTGCTGATGATGTTTCTTTTTCTTCCCTTCAATGGGGGTAAAAAACTTTTCTGTCTTTATAATTAAGTAGTTCGCCCGAGGTGTGGAAGGCACAGCTTCACGACTACGATGCAAGTTCATTATTCACAGCCAACAGAACACAGCAGTGTGCTTGTTTCACCATCATTCAACAGGTACAACAAATCAAGTTTGAGCAAACAGCCCATAACTTCTCTTCTCACATCATTACCCACGTTTAGTCATTTTTTTCCTGGTGTAACAACAAGCCTTATTACAAACTGTCTTAAAAAAGAATAGTAGCTATTTTCACATACATCTAACCCTCTGGGAAACAATAGGCATCCGTTTACAAACTGTTCTGGCTGTGCTGCTTTAGCAAGCAAAGTCTTTTCATCATTTATGCTAATGAAATGTGAGTTTTGCAAAATAATACAATAGTTTAGAATCTCAAAGATGAGGGAAAATACAAATTCGATGCTCTTTGTCTCTAAACAGCATAGCAATCTGTCTTATATTACCAACACAGATTTTATACCAATCTTACTCAACCCCAACGCGTCAACAATCTTTAACTTCTGAAGGCTTTTCCATGATGCTTCCCGTCGCTTATAATTGCAGCTTAAGATTTTCCTAAAATCATTCAAATTCACACAGATTCACCAATGAATCATTTAAATTTAGACTTATTCGCAAACTAGTTTAATGACTAATTACACAACATTACAAATTCTTTCACTTATTTTCAATATTGAATTTATTTTTATTTATTCTTTACTTATTAATGATAAATATTTCGGTAAGGTAAATTTTAGAACTTCTATCATTATGATTTAGTACAAGTACAAATTTAGAATTTTTAAATCTATTTTGATTTTGCAAGGGTATTAACATTTTAGAATTTTCTGTAACATTCTAAAGCTTTCTGGAACATTCCAGAACATTGTAAGATTAGTCATAAAAATTCATCCAACGTACAGTTTTGGACGACTCACTTTTGGTAACCGTTTATTGTTAAACTTGTTCTTAGCTGAAGGGCAGTACTAAATGAAAAAATATGATATTTAGGCAAAATAAGAAAAAAGTATCTATTCTGTTCAAAAGTTTTCACCCTCTTAATGCATAAAATCATTGTGGGAAAGGGTTCAAATACACAAAAAGGCTGGAAAACCAGCACAGTATTAAGAATCAAACTTTTGTAACTTTTTTTTGTATATTTAATGGTTAATAACTTAAATGTGCAGTATGTAATTTTGAAAGCTAGTGGTTGAAATGGGGACTGCAGTCTAAATTCAAAATATTGTTTCTTCCGCTGCCTTCCCTGCCAACACACGTTGCCAGATTGAGGACACACGACAAACCTTATACTGTAAACTGATGAGATTTATCCACGGTTTAATATACCTGTGTTCATAGAGCATTTTAAATGGATGCCGAGGCTTTTTAGGTCAGGTAGAATATGCGATCTCTGGCCCAGTTCAATTGCTGGCTTCAATGGCTGCAGCATGCTGTGTTTTTTGCAAACTGGCAACCCAGTCTTTCAAAATACTATTGGCTAAAACTGGCAGTGGGCGGAATTACACAGACCAAAATAAAAACAGACATTCCGTCAAGAAATGCACATTCAATGTAGAATAACTGGCTGTAGCGTTGTTTTTTGGAGAAACAAGTATGGGCATGTTTCCTGAATATTTGTAAAAATATATTACAGTGTTACACAAGGCGCTAAAAGAGTCCGATTAGACTTTTAACACTTATTGTAAGTCAAGTAATCTCCACATGGGGGGAAAAAAATACCTAGATAAACCTAGAATGGTAATTTTGACAAGTTTAGTAGGTCGCTGTTCGAAATTAATCTCACACGTTCTTATTTTTTATGCTTGTGCTAGTTGCCCAAAAGAAGCTCTACACAGAGATACTGGTATTAGTTTTGGGAAACAGTGAAGGTTTGATAAAGGCCCTGTGTGTGGGCAGCAGATAATCCCCCAACCTCTGCCACGTGTGAAGCTCAATACTGCAGCCGCAGCTCTCTGTGGAGATGAGGCCAGGGGCTGCAGGCCCAAACATCTCATTACTGCCAGCAACAAACACCAGAACTGCAGTGAGCACATACCTCCACATTTATTACAGAGACAACAGTGTCCCTCAAAGATTACACAGCAAAAAAAAAATCAGTTTATTAATCAGTATTTTTTATCTGAAAACTGTTTTCAGATAAAATATCTTCTGTTATTTTGTTTTGCCACATTGGCAAACGGCAACTTTTTGAGTCTTTCACTTGAAACCAGCCAAAACTATTTGCCAGTGTTGTACAAAAAATAAATAATTCAGTATTAATGAATTATAAAAAGCAAATATATTTTTGTCTTAATGTCAGAGAATGCTTAAAGGGATAGTTCACCCAAAATGAAAATTCTGTCATTAATTACTCACCTTCATGTCATTCCAAACCCATAAGACCTTTCTTTATTTTCGGAAGACAAATTAAGATATTTTCGATGAAATCCGAGAGCTTTCTGACCCTGCATAGACCGCAGCGCAACTGACTTGTTCAACTGATAACCACTGATTCTGAAGATGAATGAAGGTCTTACAGGTTTGGAATGACATGAGGTGAGTAATTAATGACAATTTTCATTTCAGGGTGAACTATCCCTCTCACACGGTACAATCCAGCTAGATTCTGTAATAGAGACTACTAATTTCTGCCAAGTTTGTGGTTACAACACTTGAGCAAATTAAATATTATAGAAAAACTGAACGCAGTCTGTTTGGGTAATGTTGGATAGGTTCAAGTCAATGGGTCAGTTTTATCAATCAAAATGCAGAAATGAGAAACCCACTCGCTTTTGAAATGAAACGAAGGACAAATGTGAGCGTTAACTGCATAATTAATATGGATGGCAGGATGAATTAAAAAAAGCTGCAATGACAGAGTGCCAGAATCAATCCTTTTAAACAGGCTTTACAATGCAAATGAAGGGATACCTAAACCTTCTGGCAAAAACGCACGTTCTTCATGTGAAATTATTGAAACTGCTCACAGCAAAAATAAAGCTGTAAGCAAACATTAACAAAAGCAATTATCTATGAATATCTGAGACCACACTGAAAATAAGGGATTCAAAAAATAATGTAAAAATGTAATAAAGATTTTGAAAAATGTACTATGAAATATTTCATTTTGATGTTCAAGATGAAATATGATGATAGGATGTTATTCAGAAAAATCCTTCTTTGGTTTTTCAGCATTTCTGTGTATTTGAACATCCAACAATGACTATATGATTTTGAGATCCATCCTTTCATACCGAGGCCAACTAAGGGACTCATATCCAGGGTTCTTACAAGAAAAAATCCAAGCACATTTCAAGCACTTTCAAGGTGCATTTTCAAGATTTTCCAGCACTTTACAACTGTGGTAAGTGACATGTTTACATACACAAGTTCTTCACTTTAAATCAGATGTTATTGTGCTATTAAAACCCATGCATATAACATTGCCTAATATAAAGAATTTACAGGGTATCTGCAGTATTTTTTAAATAAAATTGAAAGGCTTTTTAAGACCTGAAAAAATAAAATGAATAATGTATGAGTGGGGTAGGGCAATGTCTATGGTAACACATTAATCACTGGTGCAAAAAATATATATATATATATGATACTAAACTGAAATTCTAAAACTTCAGTTCAAAAGCAAGTTTTTCACAAATACATAAAGTTTCATATAGTGAAAAATCTCACATTTCAGCCCAAAATAATTAAAAGGGATTACTCAAAAGTAGCTATAAATTATTTTAATTTAAAACACACACACAAACACACTTCTTAATTTGTTAATCATTTGGATTTTTTAAGGCACGTTGTGGTGGTTGTAGTGGTTTTCTATTTGTTCTGAACAAAAACAGCAAACTGCCAGCAGGTGGCATTTTTGGAACTGCAAAAATGGTGTACACGGTACATAAAGTAGCGCTGCGCTCATTAACGCTACATTTTCAGACATTATACGTAGTCAAGATGAAATGAAAATGCCATCAAAGCAGGCAGTTTCCTTCAGAGATACTTTTACACCTGTGCTGCGCTTTGACTCCCTTTTGTTTGTTTATTCAATGAAATCATACCCTTATGATAGTTTAATCATCACATTAAGTCATATCATGATTCTTGTCTTTCTGTCCTCAAGTTTTGACCTGTTGAAATTATAATAAAGTATTTTCTTGTAACGTTTAAGGCATTTAAGTATTTTTTATGTCCTTATATTTGATGTGACAATTACGATTAATGTTGATTACGTTTTTTGTGAGGAAAATGACATGCCATATTCATGGCATTCTTCACATTGCTTATTTTAGTAGCATGAAAAACAAAATGGTTATTGGTATTGATATATGGTATTTACTTCTCGTTTTAACCATAATTTGTCGTTTTCAGGCCAGTGTTGACTAAAGTGCTCCCGGCATGTTTTATCTCATGTTTTATTATCATCAGAAGATGTGTCAAAGACCGGCGGATCACACTACAGCCACATGTGCAGACTCGAGTGGAGCTGTTAGGCTTTTTATAAAAAAAAAAAATAACTATTCAGTAAGAAAGCAAATTATTATGAAACCAATGCAACTGCATTTTCAAGCACTTTATCCAAAATTCAAGCATTTTTCAAACCTTGAAAACACTACATTAAAATTCAAGCATTTTCAAGGAATTCAAGCACCCGTACGAACCCTGCATATCCAACCATCACAGAAGGTTCAAGCGCTCACTGATGCACATTAAGAGCTGGGGGGCTCTTAAAACGTATTTCGCCTTCTGGGAAACATGTAAGCATCTTCTGAAGGGCAGTAGTGATTGAAAAAAAATATGATATTTAGGCAAAATAGGAAAAATGTACACATCTTCATTCTGGTCAAAAGTTTTTACCCCCGCCCGGGTTCTTAATGCATTGTGTTTCCCTCTGGAGCATCAGTGAGCATTTGAACCTTCTGTAATTGTGAAAAGATGGATCTCAAAATTATGGTCAGTGTTGAAAAGGGTTCAAATACACAGAAATGCTGAACAATTTTCTGAAGAACAGTTGGCAGTTTAACTATTCAGGACAAACAAGGGACTCAAGAACAAATATCACTAAACAAAACAAAAAAAAAAAAACATTCAGGTAACAACACAGTATTAAAAACCAAGTGTATGTAAACTTTTTTTATAAATCAGCTATTATTGGAAGTGGAATATCTTATTCAGGTCAGTACTAAATACAAAGTAACATGGCATTTTGTAAGACCCAAGGGCGTAGGTTTGTTTTTGACATTTGTGGGGACATAAACCCAAGTCAACACCGCCCCTCCCCCACCCAACCCGTTTTTTTTTTTTTTTGAATTATGTTTAACAGACAAAAATGACAACAACAATGCAGAGCACTAGGGAACACGTGTCTTTAATCACGAATCACTTTATATTAATAGTAATCGATTTGGATCCAGGATGATTCTGAAAGAGTTCTCTGCTGTTGCTGTAGTAACAAACAGCTTTCACGCACATCTGATTTACAGATAAACTGCACGCTCTTATTTCAGCTTGATTTGTACATTATTGTTAATGTTCATAAAGACTTTATCAAATGCTGGAAGATTGTGTATCTTTCCGTTCAACCATTTTCTGTCAGAATGCTTTATATAAGGAGATAATAATAGCCATAAATTGCGCTTTCTCTTTCCGTTTGCTCTTGTTATTAACAAATTAAAACTACTTTTATGTTAACTTTTTTTTTTGGGCTGCTGTCTTAAATTGGGTGAAATACCTGTAAGTTAAACGCGGCGCTGCTTCTCGTCTGGTGCATGACTACATTCTGCCCATGTATTAAATGCGCGTCCTTGAAAGCGCACAGTTTTCTAACGTAGCCTATTTAACTTCTTAGGTTTAACTCTCTTTGGTTTCAGATGCGTCCGAAATTACAAACACATATAGGCCTACATATATTTATTTTTTTGAGCAAAATTATTGCTAGGGACAGTTTGGCAGTATCTGGATATTGGGAGGGACACGTCCCCTCCGTCCCCCCCGTAATTCTACGTCCCTGGTAAGACCCCTCTTATTTTGGTAAATAAATTAACATTTTGCAGATTCTGCAAGGTGTATGTAAACTTTTGACCTTAATTGTATTATACTAAACACACACACGCTCTTAAAGTATCATTATTACAAAAGCACAAATGCTGAATGATTTACGAACCAATTCTTTCACACAGACAAGAAAAAAGACAAAAAAAAAAGACAATAATAACAGTGAAATAAAAATGTGCCTCCTAAATTTGTTGGCATTATTAAAGTGAGTTGGAGAGATATAAATATGCACTGCAAACAACAACAACAACAACATCTGTGAATCCATTTAACATTCCTGCTACATAGGTTTCTTATTATTCACAGACAAATATCATGCATATGTATAATATTAGGCAGCACTTACCCCAATATTGAAGTTTCCAGTGAAATAGTCAAGGTTTGTCTGGATGAAGCCAATGTTTGTCAATCCAAGCTGAGCACTTCGGTCTCTGGCCCTGACAAGTGACTCCTCTTTATTTTCAATGAGAATAACCTGATCGATAACAAAAAAAACTCAATTATAAAAAAAAAATCTCTTACAGTTTAGTGGTTCATTGCCAAATAGCTCATTGATTCTCAAACTGCTCTTCTTTTAAAAGCCATTTCATCAAAATCAGCAGAGAAAATGAAGTGCATCTAACAATCCACTGAACCATCAAATGTGTATTAGCACTTAAAGAGTATTCTAACACAAAGTTGATTTTCTGATTTGCGCTGGTTAAAGTACAATTTTTCCAACAAGGTCTTTGAGTGGGGAGAAAAAACCAAAACAACAACAAAAAAAACAAACACACTTACAATAGTGTGGAATCAGTTTATTTTTCCAGTGTCTACAAATGAGGTCACCGGGGAGGAACACAGATTTAGTTTCTCTTCTTTGACTCCTTTAGCTTGAACTTGCTACACTTGAACAAATCAGAAGTCTTACCTGACATTTAGGAAGCGTGTACGCCAAAACAATCCCAACGTGCCCCTAAGAAAACAAAGAAAGAAGAAGCTGCGAAAGATCTGGGAGACACAATGCTCAAAGAGCTCATCGGATCAAAGTCTGCTGAAGAGAACGCAGACGCCCATCAGAATATTGACCTGTTGCTTATGGGCTGTAACGTCAGGGCTTATATCTATGCACAGAATAACAAGAGCACTCCCAAAGATTGCATGAGGTTTCGAGGGAGGAGAACAGATGTTTACTGACACACACGCAGACTCTTGTAAGAAAACAGAAACAAGTCCAGGATGTTTTTAAAATGTCAAGGCATCTTACCCCACCACTGCAGAAATCCACCACTGTGTGCCCGGGGTGGGCCAGCTCCGTCACCATGGCAACCAGGTTGTTGAGTTGTTGCTGCTTGCGTATGGCGCGGACGTCTGACATCTTACCTGTGGAGAAAAGTGAACGCTAAGACTGAGACGGCTGACAGAAACATGCTGCAACGAGATTCCAAAATATAAATGAGTGTCCGTGTTACAAATAAAACATGACGCCGGATAAGTGATAATGTTCAGTCAGCAGGATTTTAAATCGCAAAATAAACACAGATCAGAATCAGTCCATCAGCCTGAAAGGGTTTATTATGAGAATGACTATCTGATCTTGGATAAACAAACAAACAAACAAACAAACAAATGAATAAGATGGCTATATAAATAACAGATATATCTCATTTAAAAAAAAAAAGTTATAAATAAACAACAAATACATATATATATATATATATATATATATATATATAAAAATAACAGATACAAACAGATAGTAACAAAAAAACGAATTATTGTTTTGTTAAAATTATTATAAGAGAAGAAAAATGAAGAATAATTTGGAGACTGTCAAAGATATGTAAGGAATAACAGATGAATAAATAAATACTACTGTTTTTTTTTTTGTTTTTTTTTAGATACACTTTATTATACAAGAAGAAAAAATTTTGAATTATTCTAGAGATATAAGGAATAAATAAATTGATTTCAAGAAATGTTTTTAGTTGAAATTATTTTATTTTTTTAAAAAAGAGAAGCAAAGCTATGTAGAGAAATCAATCAATCACAACATTTAAAAAAAAAAATAATACGAAGAAATAAATCAGTTTAATTTATTTTAAGAGGAGACAAATTTATAATTATTTTTATCTAGAGACAAAGCACTGCAGTAGTTTTAGTTAATTTATTAAAAGAAAAGTAAAAAGGTGGAATGGTTCTAGAGACAAGCAAAGCTATGTAGAGAAAAATAAATCAATCAAATCAATTAAAAAAAGGAAAATAATCAGTTTAAATTATTTTATTATAAGAGAAGAAAAATTTTGAATTAATCTAGAGACAAAGCACTGTAGCAGTTTCAGCTAATTTA
Source organism: Cirrhinus molitorella (assembly GCA_033026305.1). Taxonomy (NCBI): domain Eukaryota; kingdom Metazoa; phylum Chordata; class Actinopteri; order Cypriniformes; family Cyprinidae; genus Cirrhinus; species Cirrhinus molitorella. Next base: position 35,837,020 of record CM065120.1, read on the forward strand.
ACTTATTAAAAGAAAAGTAAAAAGGTGAAATGATTCTAGAGACAAGCAAAGCTATGTAGGGAATAAATTACTGAATAAATAATTTTTTTTTTTCTTAAAAATTAAGTTCAAACTATTTTATTATAATTTTTTATAAAATCAGAAGAACAAATCTTATTATAAGAGAAGAAAAATGTAGAATTAATCTAGAGACTGGAAAAGCACTATAGGAAATAAATATTTGTTTTTGTTAAAAATGTTTCAGTTTAAATTAATTTATTATAAGAAAAAAGATGGAATGATTCAAGGCAGGCAAAGTTATGCAGTGAATGAATAAATAAAAACTTATATTTGCTTAAAACATTTATTTCAAATTACTATTATTTTTTTTTAATAAAATCAGAAGAAAAACCTTTAAATTATTTTATTATAAGAGAAAAAAAATGTAGAAGTAATCTAAAGGCTGGCAAAGCTATGTAGGAAATGAATAAATAAATGCATGCTTTTGTTAAAAATGTTTCAGTTAATTTAATGTATTATTAGAAATGAAAAAAGGTGGAATGATTCTAGAGAAAAGGAAAGCTATGTAGAGAAAAATCAATCAATCTTTTGAAAAAAAAAAATGAAGAAAAAAATCTGTTGAAATTATTTTATTATAAGAGAATGCAGAATTATTCTAGAGACAAAACACTGTAGTAAATAAATACTTTTTGTTAAAAATGATTCAGTTTAAATTAATTTTTTATTTAAAAAGGTGGAATGATTCCCTATTCTATGTAGGGAATAAATAAATAAATACTATTATTTTAAAAATGAAGTTCAAATTATTTATTTTTTATAAAATCAGAAGACACAAATCTTTAAATTGTTTTATTATAAGAGAAGAAAAAGTAATCTAGAGACTGGCAAAGCTATGTAGGAAATAAATAAATGTTTTTGTTAAAAATGTTTCAGTTAATTTTAAGTATTATTAGAAAAGAAAAAAGGTGGAATAATTCTAGAGACAAGCAAAGCTGTGTAGGGAATGAATGAAAATAAATACATAAATACAGCTATTGATTTCATTAAATTAAATGTGTTTAAATTATCACATTATAAGAAATAAAGGTGGAATGATTATAGAAACAAGCAAATGCTGGGAATAACAGATGAATGAATACTATTGTTTTTGGCAAAAAAAAAAAAATCTAATTATTTTATTATAAGAAAAGAAAAAAAGATGCAAAGCTATGTAGAAAATGAACTTCATTATATTATATTATATCTTAAATGGAATAATTATTTACATTTAAGTATAGCAAGCATAATAATTTATATATAAGTATAGTGAGCATGACATTCACTACATTATGGACAGGATTGTATTATTATTAATACTACCATAATAATTTGGGTATCAATACTGACATATTGCACATAAATATCAAGCACATAAAGGGTCAAGGTAGGGTATGTTACCTATCATTAAAACTTCTAATAAGACGTGTGTTTGTCTAGTGATGAGAAGAATTATTTTGCTTCCCTGTTTGTTCTTCGCTTGTCTCTGCACAATTTACATCCACCTCTAAACATTCAGTATAAACAAGCTAACGAACACCTAAAAAAAAGGCATTTGCTACATTTAGCATTCTTGCAGTTCACAAATTGAAAAGAGAACCGCCAAGCACCACTTTCAGCTGTGATTAAACGGACTGAATTATTTCAACGGCTGTGTGAGAAATGTTAAAAGCGGGAAAGCTCTTGAAAATACATTTTTACACCTTTTTTTCCAAGCCACTCAAGTCATCTCAAACTTTAATTGGAGTTGAAGGCTGTTTTCACACAGCCACACTCACTGCCACGGGGAATAAATTTGCAGCAGATTTCCTGTTTTGAAGCGAGTGCTCAAGCTGCGTTGAAGAAACACCATCAATGTAATATAAATCACAGACGCGTCTGCTGTGCACTGCTGCGCTCATTTTATGCACAACTCTCTGATGAGAGCGGAAGTGCTACCTGGAGCCAAATAGGAAACAAACCACAAAACAGCCTAACAAAGCTTTGTACAGTTTTGTTTATCTTGCGTTATCAACACCTGATAATTAACGTCTATGATTCTGACAGGCAACAAAAGAATCACTCAGGCTCAGGTGAGGAAGAAAAGACAAACAAGCGATCCGTTTGCAAAAAGACGCCTGTGGAATTTGCATGTGTTGTCTTTCTCTAACAGGCTTCGAATGGCATGAGCGCTATCAGAGCGGAGCAGATACGCAGTATGCGGTGAAGATGTAACTCATTAACCGAGAGCACATTTGCAGTCTCTGAGAGACATAAATCCAGAGGAATGTCGGCACACTGTCAAATAAGGATCTCACACACATCAAGAGAATCAAATCCTTCTGAAAACCTGGCAATCCTTCCAATGAACAATGAGCTTTTGATTTTTGATTTTTTTTTTTTTTTTTTACTACAGAAGGCAATGGATTAGAATTCTAAAATGAATATGTGATACGCTGATTAGTGTAATTCATTAAAAGCACATCCAGATTAGCCGATTAGCTAAAATTCCAAAAGAAGATAATTAAAATTATAATTAACATGATTATGGCAGACAAGTAAAGAAAAAAAAAGTACATATTTCATATCATTAACCATAAACCCATCACTGGCCTACAGTCCACAGCAATTCATTTTAAAAATGAGACTGTCAATTTCATCATCACACGTTCCAACACTTTGGATCTCATTAATCTCATTTTCCATAATTTGCTGTCCTCTTACCACTGTCAAAAAGTGGCAAAAAGGCCAAAAAATTATGTTTATAAAACATACAGGACAAGCAAGTACATAAATAAAGCAAAATAATCTCCCTCAAAATTTGCTGTCCTTTCATCACTGTCACATTAAAAGTGGCAAAAATGCCAAAAATGTATTAGAAAATATACAGTAAGTAAATAAACAAAGTAAGTAGTAAAGAAGTAAAGTAGTAAGAAAAAAAGAGAAGAAAGAAAAAAAGAAAGAAAGAAAAGAAAAGAAAAGAAAGGAAAGAAAAAGAAAGAAAGAAAGAAAGAAAGAAAGAAAGAAAGAAAGAAAAAGAAAGAAAGAAAGAAAGAAAGAAAGAAAGAAAGAAAGAAAGAAAGAAAGAAAGAAAGAAGGATGGAAAGAAAGAAAAAAGGAAAGAAAGAAAAAGAAAAAGAAAGAAAGAAAGAAAGAAAGAAAGAAAGAAAGAAAGAAAGAAAGAAAGAAAGAAAAAAGAAAAAAGGAGGAAAGGAAGGATGGGCAGAAAGAAAGAAGGATGGAAAAGAAGAAAAAAGAAACAAGGAAGAAAGAAAGAAAGAAAGAAAGAATTCTTTCTTTCTTTCTTTCTAAGGAAAGGAAGGAAGGAAGGAGGAAAGGAAGGAAGGGCAGAAAGAAAGAAGGATGGAAAGGAAGAAAGAAACATAAGAAGGATGGAAAGGAAGAAAAGGAAGAAAGAAACAAAGAAAAAAAGAAGGATGGAAAGGAAGAAAAGAAAAAAAGAAAGAAAGAAAAAGAAAGAAAGAAAGAAAGAAAGAAACAAAGAAAAAAAGAAGGATGGAAAGGAAGAAAAGAAAAAAAAGAAAGAAAGAAAAAGAAAGAAAGAAAGAAAGAAAGAAAGAAAGAAAGAAAGAACTCTCAAAATACATAAAAGGTCAAGCTCCAACAAAAGCTGTATTCTGCAGTCAGAAAATTCTGCTGCAGAAAGTGATGAAGGAGAAACCGAGCAGAAAGACGCTCATGGAATAATGAGATAATATTGATCAGGCAGAGTTTTTAATTTACCTGAGATAGGCAGGTTTGGTTCACAACCCCCTGCAGTCCTTTGAGACCAACAGAGACGGCGATAGTGGAGATACAGACGATTGAGACGAGACGCAAGCGAGATGTGTATATGATGGGAAGAGAAAGGAAGAAACGATAAGAAAAGATCATGAGATCCAATCAGGGCTGCACTGATACAATCATGCAGCAATATTGCAATTCTTTTTGCTTGCTTTTTCAGAGACTTAAGATCCAGGTTTATTTATGTGCCCTTTTATATATTAAGCCACAATTCAATTAATGACAGAACTGGCTGCTTTAATAAACTGACATTTTACTTCAATTCCCATATAAGGGACGTCTCTTAATACCATAATATACAGCGATGTATTATTTGGTTAAATATACAGTAAAAACAATGATATTTGTGAAATATTATTACAATTTAAAAATGACTTTTCTATTTGAATACATTTTCAAATATAAATTATTTCTGTGATGTAAAGCTGAATTTTCAGCATTTATTTGAAATACACATCTTTCGCAACATTCAGTGTAAAATCTTACTAATCCCAAACTTTCTGAACAGTAGTGAATCGATAAGTGATTCAGAACAGCAAATTACTGCAACGTGCAACGTTCCCACTGATCTAGCATTTTCAAAACAGATGAGAAAATGAAAAACAGCGTCCCTCTTTTCACCATAACTCAGCTTACAAGAGCTTCCAATAGCCTTCCAGCCAGAGAACCAACAAGAGAATATTTTCCAGCAATCCAGACCTCAATTTCCTTCCTTTCTGCTGTAAAGTGTGAATGTGTGAGCGAAAGCAAAGGAGGGGGAACTTTTACCCAAGACACAAAAGCAGCAGAAAACAGGCCCCTCGAGTGGACGATCAGAATAGCGTGTTCAAGTGGCTACATCTGTGTTTGCGAGATGAAGAGAGGCCTGAATGAAGGTATTTAAGCAAGAATTGTTCCAGAGGACATCCTCAAGGTTGCGTTTCTGCTAACTATTCACTGTCACAGCCTCGGTGAGCGACTGGGAATTGGAAGAAAATATACAGAGTTAATAGATAAAAGGCCAAAATCCATGTCCTCAAATCGCTTGGAAGGGAAATGCGGTCATGCCACCTACCACTGCTTTCCAAATTTACCTTTCATAAACTGAAAAGCAATGGTCACATGTCCATCACTGTTTTCTCACAATATATGCCATTTGTTAACAGTGAAATGAAAACGCGAAGTAATGGGGGAGTGTATTCAGGGAATAATAGCTTAAAAGCATTAAAGAACTGAGAGGATTTGTACATAAGCCACGTTTTGCTCACATTCTGGCTTCTCGGTCTATAAAAATCCATTCAAAGCAAATGCGGCATTTTCTGCTTAAACATACAGATTTGTGCTTTCGCAAGGAACTTAGCCAAACCTCTAAGACTACAACTCAATCAACATTTTTCTCATTTACGAACTAAATGTTTTGTTCTTGTTGTTCTGGATACTATGCAGTGGCAAAAAACAGTGAAATTTGAGCTTAGGATGGAATGCCGCAAGATGGAAAATAACAGAGTCATGCGGAGGTTAGAGACAGGTCGAATTTGTATTAATTGCTTTTTTGACGTCTCATCTTCACAGCTAAAAAAAATTCCACGTCTGCTTCTCAAAGAGTGGCACATTTAGGTCAGTTGTATACAAGGTTAATTCTAGGCAAGCAAGAGTTGAAAGCATATTTGCATTATCCAGCCTGTATGTGAGACTTGCCAGACAGACATCATGACGCGGCTCTGTTAAATTAAGCCTGAAAGATTAACCACACAAACATCTGCATTAAAACACAATCCATGATACTGAAAACTAAAGAATCCTGTTTAAAAAGTACTATCAAAGTGAATGTTTCTAAAGCTACAAAATAAAATAAATAAAATAAACTGTGGCAATACCATGTTGTATCATATAATGCTTAAATAAGTTTTTTTTTTTTTTTTTTAGCAAGGACACATTGACAACATTTAAAGAACCCTAAACCCAACATTCATGATAATAATAACAATAATAAATAAATAATGAAGTTGTTTCTTAAGCAGCAAATCAGCAAATTAAAATAACTTATTTTAATTATTATTTAATTAAATATAAAATATTTTATCAGGCATATATTCCTGATAAACTGCAATTTGGAAAATTAAATTAAAATAAAATAAAATAAAATAAAATAAAATAAAATAAAATAAAATAAAATAAAATAAATTAAATATTTAGGACTATTTAAAACTTTTTTTTCCCCTTTTTATATTCAGGAAGGACACATTGACAATATTTAAAAGAACCCTAAACCCAACATTTATAATAATAATATAAACATTATAATTACTAGCATTAACATTATAATACATAATAACAATAAAATAAATAATAAATAGATAATAAATAAAACCAACATTATAAACAATATAATAATAATAATAACAACAAATAATAATATAACAACAACAACAACAATAATAATAATAATAATTATTATTAATAATAATAATAATAATAAATAAATAAACTCCAACATTCATTATACAAATAATAAATCAAATAAATATTTAATAATAAATAACCCCAACATTCATTATACAAATAATAAAATAATAACAATAAATAATGATAGACATGTGCTTTAAGGAGCCAATCGCCTTTACAAATAAAATAATAAAAAATGTTCCAAAAATATACTGCTTAAATATTTAGGACCACTAAAAAAACATTTCTTTATTCAGAAAGGAGTCAGGACACACTGACAATATTTAAAGAACCCTAATTTCATAATAATAATAATAATAATAATAATAATAATAATAATAATAATAATAATAATAATAATAACAACAACAACAACAATAATGAAAATAAGAAAATAATTAATATTAATAATAAATAAATACATACATAAATATAAATGTTTCTTAAGCAGCCAATCAGCAAAAAAAAAAAAAAAAAAAAAAAAAGTGGCAATATGTTCCACAAATATAATGCTTAAATATGTAGGACCATTTTTTTTTGCAAATCAGCATATTAGAACAATTTCTGTAGGATCACGTGGCACTGAAGACTGGAGACTAATTAAAATTCACAAGAATCAATTACATATTAAAATATATTCAAATAGATTTTTTTCATAATTGTAATAAAATCTAAATAATGTATAGCAATATTATAGCTTTTACTTTATATTTGATCAAATAAATGCCTTTACATGTCCAAAAGCCCATAATATTATGCTTGTACTTTTTATTAGTGAACTAGCATGGAACTAGCATGGCATACCCATAGTTCATGTCCAAAACAAAGATTTTGCCATGATATTTGATTAAAAAGAGAACAACAACAGAGCAGATTATGTATATTCCCATATATCACATGATTCTACAAGTCCACCCAAACAAAAAGATAAAATGAGATACAAAAGTGAACATTAGTTGAATGCTTATGCAGCCTGTGGGTCATTTTCCAAAAACGCAGAGACGTTTTACAGCTGAACCATCTAACAGCCTTTTAACGACCTCTTAGTGATTTCAAGAAGAGAACATCCACATAAAGTATGACAGGAAGGCTGTTTTCAGACAAACTAAAAAGGCCTGCGCCTCCACGATTACATTGTTCAGAGGAAACTGGAAGAGCTGTGGGGACGAGGCGGCACAGCCGGCAATCTCGCCCCAGCCCTGAGCTCTCGTTCGGAGACAGACACATTTGCTGAGAGAGAAAAACAACAGCTGTATGGCGAACACGTCCATAATAAAGCATGAGCGCCGGCGCTAGTGCAGCCCATCTGGCTGAGCTCACGTTCCCAGGGAGCCCACGCGGATTGTGTGGGAAGGCTGTGGGGGAAGCTGATGGCAGCCAACGCTCAAAGCCGCTTCCACGAAGTGACTCTGAGGTTAACCAATATAGGGAAACTCATTAGTAAAGATGGCAGCTTGATTAGTGCAACCCGCTATTGACTTACGAGCTTTTTGTGCAAGGGCAACGGAATAAAAAAAGGGTAATAAATGAATGCAGAACCTTCATTCTCACAGTGACAGCGAGCAATTAGAGTCCATGCGTATTCTGCTCACGTACAGCACTGGACGAGGTGTCTGCTTTTGTTTTCCCTCCAAAACACTTCAGACTGTCCCCCAGCGGTACCGCCACAGGTCAGTCTGTCCTCACAGGGACTCAGGATTTACACAAAAACCACAGCAATAAAACAAACAGAGAGGGAAACCTGCATGAAAAGCCTGAAGGATAAGTGAGCAAAGTTTTGTCCCGCTGAGCAAATCTATTCAAAACTCTTTCCTCGCTCTATAAGCTCAGAAGGTCTCTTATCAGGCATCCATCGGCGATGTTTTGTGCCTCGGAAGACAATATCGCAATGGGATCACAATGTAAACAGGGATACCTTTGTTGAAACTTGAGTTCCAGAACATTCTTCAAGCTCTCAGACAAAGCAGGATGGAGCAAATTGTGCCTAAGACAACTAATGTTTTATACTATCTTTAAATGAGCATTTCAAATAAGACAAAATGCGTTTTAAAATAAGGTAAAACAAATAGAAATGCAGATGAAAACTGATGATATATTTCTTATTTTAATTTGTTAACTCACCTACTTTTATTTATGAAACAGGGATCCCGCTGTCTTGGAAAACCTGACTATATGATGCAATTTGAAAAAGAAATTGCTGATAAATTGCATTTTGAGGTAAATAAAATAAAATACAATATCTTATAATAAAAATCGTGTAATCATGAACTACTAGTATTGAATTATTTTAAATAATTTGATAAAAATGTAATTGTCCAGTATGATTACAGGATTTATTTTATTTTACCCCCAAAATAAAATTCAGCTATGATCTAAATTTTAATTTAATTAAATAATAATCAAATTATTTAAAATAATTTTATTTTGTAAGTGAAGTTTTTTATTTGAACTCCCAATATGCAATTTATCAGCAATTTCTGCCTGATAAAATGTTTTATAGTTAATTAAATAATAATTCAATTTAAATTATTCAAAATAATACAATTCTGTAATTGCAGAAGTTGGCAAAAAGACAAAATTACATAAAATTACATTACATTAGTTCCAGTAGCAGTATTTTATTTTATTTTATTCATGCAATTTCTACCTGATAAAATATTTTATGGTTAATTAAACAATAAATAAATTAAATTATTTAAAATAATTCAATTCATCAGGCAAAAATTACTGAAATAAAATAAAATAAAATAAAAAAAATAAAAAATAAATAAATAAAAAAAATATTTTATCATGCAGAAATTACGGATAAATTGCATATTAGGAGTAAAATAAAAAATATAATAAAAAACTAAAAATAAATCCTGTAATCATAAACTATTACAGAATTGAATTATTTTAAATAATTTAATTTATTATTGTTTAATTAACTATATATATATATATATATATATATATATATATATATATATATATATATATATATATATATATATATATATATATATATATATATATATATCTATATCAGGTAGAAATTGCATGAATAAAATAAAATATAAAATACAATACAATACTACTACTGGAACTAATGTAATGTAATTTTATGTAAATGTGTCATTTTTCCAACTTCTGCAATTACAGAATTGTATTATTTTAAATAATTTTATTGAATTATTACTTAATTTACTATAAAACATTTTATCAGGCAGAAATTGCTGATAAATTGCATACTGGGAGTTCAAATAAAAAACTTCAATTACAAAATGTAATTATTTTAAATAACTTCATTTGATTGTTATTTAATTAAATGGATATTATAAAGCTTAATTAAAAATTCAGATCATAGCTGAATTTTATTTTGGGGGTAAAGTAAAATAAATAAAAAAGAAATAAAATAAAATAAAACTGCTGGACAATTTAATTTTTGCAACTTTAATTAAAGAATGTAATAATTTTATCAGGTAAAAATTGCTGGTAAATTGCATATTGGAGTGCATATTAAAAATAAAATAAAATAAATACTGTAGTCATACAGGACAATTAATTTTTTGCAAATTATTTAAATTAATTTAATTTCATTTTTTTAATACACTAGAACTCCTAGTTTCTGTATTAAAAAAAATGAAAACAAGTAGAATACAAGTAGCTTTGAGAAATAGAGAAATAAAGGCGGCCTTAGTGTCAAAAGTTGTGGCAAAACCACTGCCACAGAGTCAGGTAATTAACTGATTAACCCCCGGTTTCACAGACAAGGCTTAAGCCTAGTCCCAGACTAAAATGTAAGTCTGAAGAAACTTGCACTGACTGATCTTAAATCGTGCTTAAATAGTAATGTTTTTTCTAAGGCATGTTTATAAAATGACTTCAATGTCAATACAGTATTTGGTATTTGATGTGGTTTAAGTTTAAACACCAGCGCTGGCATCTAACATTCTCTCAGAAACATACATGACCAGGTTTGACCAGCCACATACGACATGTTGAAAGATTTACAAAGCCATAAAGCTTCCACAGTCCAAATACAGTTACAAGAGAGGAGGACTCATAAAACACACCTGATTATGCTGACCATCTAAAACTGCAAACATTGTTCATTGCAAACTTACAGGCAGAGGCACCATAAAATCCTGAGACTGCACACAGACAAGATATAAAACACTTACTGAACTCAAAAGATAAACCTTCCACTTATATGCGAATTTAACCTTCAGCAGGGAACCCTTTAGTAGCAAGAACTG